>PVKM010005223.1:0-48738 GCA_004027735.1 Carollia perspicillata
GCCCTAGGCTTTAGGCGCTGGGCAGAGAAGGCCTGTCTAAGGACATGACATCTAAGCTGGGACCTGAACTTGAGGAAGAGGCAGCTGGAGGATCTGGAGGGAGAGCTTCCCAGGCAGACAGCAAAGAAGGGGCAAAGGCAATGAATGGCAGGAGGAGTTGGTGTCGCTATAGGAACCGTCTCTGCGATCCACTTCATTAGGGAAGAGGGAGATGAGCCTGAAACGAAGTTGAGAAGTTCTTGAAGGGTCAGAGATTCACAGCTGCCTCTGCGGGGCAGAGTTAACTAAACAAAAGCATAGGATTATAGTCTCTGTTTAACATCAAGTGATTGTACGAGGCGACGGGAGGTAATTCACTTTTTAAAGTGTGATTGTTCTCGGAAGAAATAGTAGTTCAGAGGGAAGGGGAGAGATCTAATTAATAGGTGCTGAAATTTTAACTCTGAATGAAGCAATTTATTGTCGGTTTTCACATTGTAATACTTCAAGTGTCTCGTTGTTGGTCAATAAATGTCTGACAAATAGTTCAGTTCTGCCCCTCCCCCCTTGCTTTCTTGTAACATCAGAATTTTGGCATTTCGTGCCTCAAAATTCAAAATGTCAGCTGTCACCCTCTGCTCCTCAATAGCAAGTACTGGGCACTGCAGACACAATCCACCTACATGAAGAGTAACTCGCCCTGGCGGGCGTGGTTCAGTTGGTTAGAGGGAAGTCACATATACTGTGACCTGAAGGGCCGTGGGTTCAATTTCTAGTCACGGCGCATACCTAGGTATCGAGTTCGGTCCCCAGTCGGGGCACGTGTGAGAGGCAACTGATCGAATTGATGTCTCTCTCTCCTATCACTGTTTCTCTCCCTTCTTTCTCCCCCTCTCTGAAAATCAGTGAGCATATCCTCAGATGAGGATAAAAAGAAAAAAAAGTAACTAGAAGATTGTGAGATGCCAAATAGTGTTGGCTAAAAATGCATTTTCTTCCCTCCCACAAAGCTCAGAAAGGCTATGCGTACCGGTTATTAGAAAGTGGTACGTGGTGATTTCAGACAGTCAGAGCCTCAACCTAGAACCTCTTTATCAGTGACTCCTTTAGCTTTTAACTGAGTAACTACATATTCGGCATGACTAAATATTGTCTTGAGTTTCAAAGGGAGGAAAGGAACATAATTTTCCACCTGATTTACATTGTGACTTCCTGTGTTATAGTGCTAGTTTAAGAAGTCCTAGTCGCTTTCTTTTAAGTGTTGAACACCAACTTTGCTCTTGGAAGAGTCACACAAATAAAGCATGGTTTACTTGTCTGTAAACAGTGTTTTTGTTCCTTCACTCTCTTCTACTTAGAAATCTTTCTGTAGGTTTGTGATTTCACTCCAGACCACACTGTCAATTACAAGCAACACGATGCATGCTCCTGCTGTATTAGGTAAAGCATGCTATGTTTTTTATATGTATTATACTAGTGCATTGTACAAATATGCAAATACACTTCTATTTTTGTATATTTCTATACTGCCATATCTGTATATTGTAATATACAAGTATAGTATGTGCAAATTTATTATACAAATATACTTCTTTATGCTTGTATAATCACATGACATAAGCGAAATTTAATATATTCGTACTCTCCTTATTGCTAGCCTCTTGTAAAGACTGCTATGTTCCTACATTTAAAATTTTGGTCTCTTTTTAGAGACCATAACCCATTCCCATTTAGTTATGCTATTGTCTGGTTTTTAAAATAACTTTTCCCTTTTCCATAACATTATCAGAGGTCTTTTTTGGTTGTTAAGGAAAAGCAGTGCTCGAATGCATTAATGTTCTACTGGGCAGAGCATCAGAGTTATATATAGTGCGACCTGGGAACAGAACCATCCGCAGGTCGAATTGCAGGTGGTTAAACAGCGTTTGAAAGTGAAAATAATTCGAGTCTTCTGAATTCTTCTTCCAGAGCTCTTTTTTCGGTGAGCTGAAATAACGATATAAACATGTATATAGTTTTATAATACCACTAGTTAGCATTTTCATGTATAAACCTTCCTTACAGACTTTCAGAGACAGAGTAGTGAGTATTTGCTATTAAGAAAAGACAAGGGGGGAAGGATTGTGGGTGGGAGGTGAAGGTGGGTGGGGTGGGGGAGAGTGAGGGTGGGGAAATGGGAACAACTGCACTCGAACAACAGTAAAAAATGCAAACAGAAAAAGAAAAAGAAAAGACAAACTATACCTCATGGCGATTTCATGACTTTGTGGTAATGTGTTTGATGTGCTTCATTAAAGAAATCAAAATGCTTAGTTTTGTCAGTAAAGTGTATCATGAATCAATGCATATGAATTAAATGGTGTTGGGTTAGAATACTTCAATAAAATGAGCATTGGTAACTTTTAAAGATCCTGAATTATTTGAATGATAAATGAATTATAACAAGTCTTGGTTTCACCATAATCATTTAATCCCTTTAGTAACGACAATTCAAATACATTAAAATTCAGCATAGTGATGTTCATTACAATGATATAATATACTACAATTAAAGTATCAAGTGAGTAATCCAGTTTTATCAAGTATGCATAAGTTTGAGACAGAAATGTAAATAAGCAACATAAAAAGAGGTAGGTCAATCTTTGTTGTCTGTTAATTATATAGGTATTATGTAGTATTATATAGGTATTTTTCTGCAGAGAGCCTTTAAATGATAAAACAGTTGGGAGGAGTCATGTATGTTTGAAAAAACACTAGCATTATTCAAAATCAGGCTGATTAGCTAGAGTAAATTGAATGTATATGAGCTAGAGTAAATTGAATGTATGTGAGCATTCTACTCATACTCTAGTAACATAAGTCAAAGAAGAAGGGGCCTCGCTGTTGGGAACCGCTCTGCCTGGTTTCAGGAGCTGTAACCCCCCCATGGCTAAGGCTGAGTGAGTGACCTTTAGGCTGTGAGCCACTAAGGAGACAAAGCTTATCTCCCTGGCAGGAGCGCTGCTTCTGCTTCATCCATCTCTGGCCCCCAATGCTTGGTCAGTTAGTCAATGACGGGTAAGACCCCTCAGAGTGGGGGGCAACCTAAGCCAGACACAATCATTTGGGAGGCCCTCAAGGAAGGACTTGGGGGCTACAGCAAAGAGGGGGTGGTGGACCCTCGCCCCTTGGCTTTGACAAAGCCTGACTCCCCTGAATCCTCGAGAAGTCTCTGATAATCTCTTGGCTGCCTTACCTCCCCTGCCTGACTTAAGCCTGAGACAATGCTGGTCATGGGTACCCCCCTGTGCTGGAAAGGGCGGGTTCCCTAGGGCAATCAGGCCTAAGAAAGAATATGTAAAATCCTGTGAAACCTGCTTTGTTTAGAATGCTCTCAATTAAATGATAAGGGTCCAAGTAGGAAGTGAGTGTGCTCCTCAAAGTTTTATGGCTCTTTAGCTATCTGACCCTGACTCAGAATAGGTCCCCAGAATTCTTTATTTTCTATTGTTTGACCCTTACAGCCTGACAATGATTAATGAGCTTTACCTGTATCCCTGTGCAAAATGAACCCAATAAAAGCCCATTGAGGAAAAGGCTCTTGGCCCTTCTCCTTTGAGAGATTGGCCACCTTTCCTCCCCAAGCAAATCATGTCTTGGTAGCATTATGTTCATCCGTGGTGGATGGGGGGGGCCTGTGGGCCAAGTCCCCCCCACACCTAGCATGCATACAAATACTGTATAAAAGGTCTTATGATAAAAAACAAAGCAAAAAAAACTATGTTGCCCTGGCAACTAAGGGAGTTTAGTTGGTTAGAGCGTTGTCCCCCAATACCCCAAGGCCGCATGTTCAATACCCGGTCAGGGTACATACAAAAATCAACCAAAGAATGCATGGATGGCAGTACGACAAATAGATCTCTCTCTCTCTCTCTCAAGAAAATCAATTAAAAACATATTAAAATATATTCCAAGTAACTAATGATAAGTCTGGACATAGTTGGCTTGCTTTACTGATCTAATTATTTGTTACTCAGTAATTTCATTTTCAGTTCCATGGTTAATATTTAATAACATAGAAAATTAACATTTCAAGTTTTAAACACTATGAATATGGATTAGCTCCAAATTATACAGTGTTCACTCTATTATCTATTTTAACCCATGCAATTTTTTTAATTCCCTCTCTTTGCTCAATATACTTAATAAAACTAGTCAATTAGAGGAGGGAAACTGCGGAAAAACTATAACAAATGAAAGTTGGCTAATCTAAGAATTAATATCTGAACCAAACAGTGTTATCTCAAGATAACAACAGCTAAAATTATTCTTTGAACAAATGATATCTTTTCTTTCATTTAGAATATTTTAGATTAGCGTGGCTCCTTCCACCTGCTCATAAACCACTGCTATTTTAAAATCACATTTAAGTTATATGCTTAATATTGTATCCCAATAACTAAACATAGCGTTTCATTCCTAATTTACCTTTCAATTGATCCCTTTGTGTCAATCAGGCAAGTAATTCCCAGTTCTGTAAGTCCATGGTGATTTTGCTTAATCTAACGCCACATATTTTCTGTTATGTGTCTCATAGATTAGGTTTTTTTGTCTGAAGGGTCCTGTTTCATGTGGCTCAAGACATACAGTATAGTGAGACCAACGTGAGGGAATGCAAGGGTCGGCCATTCAGCCGGGTCAGTCCCCGCTTCATACACCTACATAGTTACAGTCTCCACACCCTCCATTCCTGGGGCCACTTTCTGGTTAAGCATTTCCTGAACAAAATTTTTTCATATATGAAGTCTTCTTCCTATCACTAACTCTGTCTCCCAGTTTCCTATGTGTCAACCTTCAGCTCATCTAGAAACAAGCGATCTGCTAGTCCCCGTCTGAATGATATGACAACGTCCCGCTCCTGGATTCCGTTCAAATTATTTCTGTGACCAAACCTTTGCCATCAGGAGTCACAAAAATGGCTCATTTTCTGCTAAAAGACCTGAGCCATCACCACATACACATCCACTACAGCTACCCCCAACTATTCACATTTCCTTGTGTGACTTTCTCACTTTACCCGCTTGACAAAGAAACTCTTCCCCATGCCCTAGCCTGGCATTTCTGAGGAAACACTAGAGTAAAAAGTAGACAACAACATAATCGCATTTCAGTTGTTTATTTAGATGATTGATGTTGGCCAGAGGTGCCGGGACTTCCGACAGACGTTATTATTCACCAACATCTATATAAAATGAAATCTACATTGTGTCTTTACTCCAGTCTCCTAATGTATAAGCTAAAGAATTCCCTGTCCAAAATGACATCTTATTTTCCCTTTTACCCCTTCTCAGATTATATCTCTCTTTTTAATAGGAGAGTTATGCATGCCATTTATTGAGAGGCTACTGGGCCCTGGGAACCGTTATGTGATGTATATGCATCACCAACTTAAATCTCACGATATTCCCTTAAAGACAAATTGCTGTTTCACTCTATCAGTGCATGAGCAGGAGCTTGGAGAAGTTCCATGTGCCGAAGACACCACCGCTGGTGGGTGGTGGGCACAGTGGGCATCTGCTTTACCGGAGACGAAAACCCATGTGCTCTCTAGTCCATGATATGCTCCTTACGCTGAAAAATAATCACGATTGGTTAGATCAGATATATGCGGGTAGGTATTTTCACAGTTCTAGAAATTTCCAGAACTGCCTCCTATTTACCGCCGTAAATTTTCCAAACTGATGTTTATGGCCAACTACTTGGCTTTACAAGTTTTATTTGTTTTTTATTTTTATATCTTTGCTTTCATATTTTTCTTCCAAGATATTATCACTTAGGTCAAAATGCCCTGTTTTATATAATCTTATTATTTACAAGTCAGGATGTTTTCTTTTGGCAGAAATATCAGTGCTGATTTCTCTCTCTCCACAGAAAGTTGAAAATGTGGCATTCTGGCCTTTGTCAGTAATGGCATTAACATTGACTCAACTCACTTGCAGTTTCACCTGAGAAGTTAGAAGGAGGCCTCTGTAATAGGAGCAAAAAGTGTTGCACACGACGTTCATGAGACTGCAATTGACATTTTTGCTGAAAATAAAACTTTCTAAAGTTTATCTCAGCAGTTTTCTCCTAAGAATACATATAAAGGCTTGAAGCATTTTTATTATTAGTTTAAAATAAGGGGAATTATGCCATTTGTGACTGTTTAGGAAGTCCTGATGTAGACAGCCACATCAAATTAACATTTTAACAGGATTACCACGTCCTTAAGGGTCTAAGAACTGGAAGAGGGCCACTCGCTGAGGAGAAACAAAGCTTCATTAGTCTGACCTCTGCCTCCATCATTCAGACTGTCCATTTTCCACAAGAGGGATAGTATGTGATTTCTCCTGCATTATCCAATAAATAGAATTTTAAAAGGCATAATTAGAGCACATCATGGGATGGATGGAGATGAAAAATACAAAATAGCACTTTGTTAATGTAAGATGCTTTCCGTCACTTCATTTGCATGCTATAAATATTGTTTCAGGACAAGTGGTTTTGGAGTGGGCTGGCTTACTTCCTCCGTTCTTGAGTCTTTCAGAGTAGCCAGCCCCATCCATAACACATTAACCTGTCTTAAGAATCAACTTAAAATACCTTTCCTCATTTTAGCTAGTATAGCACAGATCAAAATAGAGGCCTGTAGACCATTGACTTAATATTGAAATTTTGCTAGAGTGCTTTCCAAGTCGGTAATTGCAACCTCTCCCTGAAGTATATGGTTTTATATTGATCCCAGATTCATCACTCCCAGCGAGTCAAACACTTGACTTTCTTGACAATGACAGCGGAATGTGCCGCATGGAGGAAGCATTAGAGGGCTTATGGTTTCCCACTGTTTTCACACTTCGAGTTTTCTAATTTGATACTGTGAGTGGCTGCTGAAATCCGCGGTAGGTGGGAGACAGCTCTCGAGAGGATGCTGATAGGGAGAAAGTTTCCTATGAAAGATTTCTTCTTGAGGGAGGGCAATATGTGACAGCTATATTCAACTAAATATGTCAAAATCTTTAACCCACAATATACATGTTGCATTATCAATAGTCATACTGGTCCTTTTCCCATTTGAGAGGAACAGTTGAAAAAAAAATTACAGCACAGAAATACTGGAAATAGTTTAACTGTGATGACATGTATCTTTTCTCACCTTCCTCTCCCATTTCTGCCCTCTCTCTGTCTAAGGAAAGACCATGGGTAATCCTTCCGTGAGCTGTATGTCCATTATTTGGCTAAATGCCTCGGCCACACTCAAAGCCCGCTTTTGAGCCTCAACACTAGGCCGAGACCTTGGTCACTGGATACACTCTGGGAATGATAGGCAGGCTTTCTGCCTCCTTTTCTGCTGTCGGTCATTAACACAATCACTTCCAAGTGAATTTTGGTAAGAATAAGAAATTTCATAGGATTTATTTGTTGATTTACCGCCAAGTTTGTGTGTGTGTGTGGTGCATCTGATACTCCATTGAAGGACATATGGGAAAAACAAGGAGGACTGACATAGGTTTTCTTACCTTCAAGGTACTTACAAAGGGGGCAGTAGGTGCTATGTGCACAGGTTATAAGAGTGTAACCCAGTTGGTGCTGGAAAAAGAAAGATCCTAGAAAATGTTAGTACAACATAAAAGCCAGAGCATCTCATATGGTGGTTGAGGACGAACTCCCCAGAAGACCCTACTTTCATGGACTCACACTCAATCTCATTAATTTACTCGG
Source organism: Carollia perspicillata (assembly GCA_004027735.1). Classification (NCBI taxonomy): domain Eukaryota; kingdom Metazoa; phylum Chordata; class Mammalia; order Chiroptera; family Phyllostomidae; genus Carollia; species Carollia perspicillata. The sequence goes on from PVKM010005223.1 coordinate 7,717, forward strand.
AACTGCAGCCAGTGCCGCTCCCTTTGCGAGTTGACAAGCACCGTGGAATGGCAGAGTTAGTAAGCAGACCGCTGAGAAGTAGAGATCTCCACACCGAACCGTCTTACAGAGCGCATTTCAGTGGGAATGCTGTCTTCTTTAGAAGTGGTCATGATGGATGAGATTTCTAGGTGACCTGTCTGGTCGTTCCTCTGCCATTGCCGACAGGTGATCACGTGTTCTCCTTAGGCTGACATTAATGGCCTTAACGACTAGAGGTCTGTACTGATTTTGAGATTCAACTGAAATTCTTGGCCAGTTTTTCTCAGAAAAGAAAGGGCTAAATATAAATTATGCCAAAATGAAAATTGTTATTTTTGGCACTATATATCATCCAGATGGACACAGTAAGCAACTCCACTCAACAGGTTAACTACTTTAGTTGTCTGGGGGTACGTTTCACAGATGATTTATCCTCGAAAACCAACTGGGAAACAGTCTGCTCAAGGTACTATTTTTCATAAGAGTCATGTTCAAGTCCTCCCATGCTAGAAGCAGATAAGACAGCTCGACTTCACACCCTTGCAGAAAATCCCTTTTGTTTTTTCTTTTCTTTTCTCCTTCCTTCCTTTCTTCCTTCCTTCCTTCCTTCCTTCCACTATGGTTCAGAGTTCAAACACTGGGTATGTCCAAAGCTGTTTGGATAACTAACCCCTTCTCCCTGTCAGCAGGTCATCTTGGAACTCCCCCATTAAAATTTTATGTGGCTTTGGGATTATGTGAACTTGAGTTTTAGAATAAGCTTTGACTCTTCTTTTTTTTTTTAATATTTCAACTGTCTTTTAAACTCCATGGAGACTCGAATTTTTAATCTGAAAAAGAGAGACCCTATGCTTTACCTCTCTGGTCTCCTACAGAATTTAAATGATTACAGCAACATTATGTTGCAAAATTTCTGGCCCACAGAAGGTTGGTTAACTTTATAACTTTTTCTTTACCTTCATTTGCAAAATGTGGTGCACTCTGTATTAGACAGGAAGCTCTGTGTAAACTGTCTCATTTTTCTTTCCATCCTGACAGAAAGCATAATTTGTGTTCCATTGTTCTTGTATTTTATGGGCTACAATTCATGTTAGAATTACCTCTGCATTCACATTTCATTATTTAGCTCTTGGTTTCTTCCTCATATTCAGTTATCACACTACTTTCTGCCTTTTCTTGGAAATATTAAAGACTTTGGATATAAGAAGTAAGTAAGAATAACTTCCTTGGGACTTAATTTTCATAAGTGTTTGTAATGAATGTTTCAGCCCTAAACATCTATGGCTTAGATTTAAAACATGTTAGCTTATTTTGAATGTGATTATAATCATATTTCAAGTCCTATGGTGCAAATTTTCATTGAATATGGCTGAAAAGTCACATTGAATGAATGATGCTCTAGATTCCAAAATCATTGAATGCTTAATTACTTTATGGAGTTTGCCATGTGGTTGTGAAAGAAGCCATATATACGTAGGCTTTGAGCAACACATGTACTAAATACTAAAATGGATGCATATAATTATATACTCAGTGAATCCCATTTGAACTGAGTCATGAAGGATATATTATATGAATTAAGAAGAGAACATGTAAAGATATTTTAGGTATGGACATGATGAGAACAAAGATATAGAAATGACAAATCCATCAATGATGCTCAGGCAAGAGTTAATGTACCAGGTTGGTAAGCAGTATTTTAAAAAAAATCCTTTCCTAAACTGCGTGCCATGAAGAACTATGTTCCCATGAGGTACTTACTCCGTGGACTAGAAAAAAAATTGTACTGCATAAGTGAGAGAAATGTTTGCTAAAAATACATTTGTGTACCGCAGGACTTCTGAGAGCCTTGGTCCACGGGGGATTCTGTCGTGCTCATGTGCCCCTGAAAAGAGTTTTTGAGGGACACTTACGAAAGTCTCCTGAGACTAGCATGGGGGTTGCCGATAGTGCTGGAGGGGAAGACGAGAAAGGTGATGTGGAGGCGGACTGGGGAGCGCACCAAGCATTAGGGGAAGAGGTCTGAGCAGGGACCTGGTGGGAGTGGACACCATGGGCCTGAGAACATGGGCTCCGGGGGCAGCCGGGGCCCCTCCTAGGGGCTCCACTCTGCCTGCGGCTGCCCTCAGGGAAGCGACGTAGCCAAACCCTCTTTAGAACCTCCATGCGTCTTGTGTTTAGTGGCAGCTTGTCTGCAAAACTGTTGTGGGAATTAAATATGTTGCTGTATCAAACTGCTTAGATCAGAGCCTAGCACAGAGAAAACAACCCCAAAGGTTTAAATAACATCAGTGGGAAGTAACTGAGTAATTTGGAGCAAAGAAATGGTGCTATAAAAGTGTTTTAGCTGAGCTTGACTCCCATCAGAGAGGTCTTCAGTTAAATCCGCGGCTGTAGCAATAGGATGCCAAAGAAAGGGTAGGAACTCATGTTGGAAAGGGCCGTTTGCACGATCATAATCAGTGGGAACCGTTCCTTACAGGCTGGGGACTCCCATCTCTATTGAAAATAATGAGGTGTAACTGTTTTACAGCGAGGCTGTTTTGTTTGATTAAATGGAACTGTGTAAATATTCCCCAAAATATCTTGCTGGTGTTGTGTGAATGCGGTTGTGCATATGTGAGTGTGAGTGTGTGTGATCGCATATGTATGTGAAAGACATTATGTGTGTGCAGGTGGTTTTGTGTATGTGTGTGTGCTACACAATTCTTCAGGACACAGGATTTCCCCCCCACCCCGGGCTCTTTTTCAACTTTGAGACTTTTATTTCAGACCTCCACTCTGTCATTCTGATGTCATTTGTAATACCTTTTGATTTGATTGGGGATTGGAACGGACATTTTATTTAATGGAAGAAGTTTTCCAATAGGAGCATATTTTTTAAAAGTTAAGTTTTCTGTTCCTTGGCGTGTGAGTTCCATTTTGTTTTCCTCCTGTATGTGGCATCGCTTGGAATGTTTTAAAACAGACAGAAGATTAGAAAATATAATAAGAGTTTAGAAGAATATAACCACCAACAACAGTTAGACAAACTAATCATTTTATTGTATTAGGAAAAAAATCATAGTGTCATTGCATTTATTTTTGCGCATGTTTTACTAAGAGGAATGTGGAAGAATGATAGATTTCTGAATGGACTAAGGTGACAGTATAGGAGGGAGTGACAATTATTATTAGGGGCGATAGGTAGTAAATCATAAACCCTGTATTTGGTTTGGAGCGTACCGAAGACTGTATTAGAGATGTTTTACTTCCAAATACCTACATATAGTGTTTTAATAAAATTAAAATAAATCTGAGTTAAATCAGAACTTGATTTTAAGGATACTAGACTAAATGTCTATAAAATGTACCTTCAGGAAATAAAATTGCTATTAAGTTGACCTTAGAATAGTATATAGTAAGTAATGAGTGATACATTTATTTTACCATATATATTCCTACTGTCGTTTAAAATATAGAAATATGAATAAAATTGGAATGCTTCAGTTAATATGATTCCAAAATAAATGTAAGGTTACTATAAATGTGCTGTCAATTATATATTTGAATCTGATATTTTAAAGTTAATATTTTAAGTGGCTTTTTCAAAATCATTAGGCTATTTCCTGAGCAAACCAGTACAAATCAGTTCTGAAGTCCTTTTTAGACTGGAAGTAAATCACGGATTTTTAGAACCCTTAGGTTCAGCTGTTTCCTTTGATAAAATGATTAGCGTCACTTAAGTTGGTGTTACACAAAATAAAACGGGACAAACCTAGTTATTACTGCTCAGTAATTGGCACTTTTCTTAAACCATTTTATTGTCAATGCAGGCAGGTAGAATAACAGGGAAAAAAACCTATGGTGAACAAATACTACTGAGTGAAGTCGGTCGTCATGTTCACTTAGCAGTTCCTTAAAGAGGAAAAATAACATGCGAATCATCACAGCTCCCGTGTTTATAAATAATGCTGTCCAGAGGAATGAGGGGCATCATGTTTCCCTCGATGTATCCCCCTGCGGAAGATCGCACTGCTTTACACGTTAGCCTCCTCGCCACCTCTTCAGGGCAGAAATGTGTCTGCGTCGGTTACTGTTTGGTGGGCTTCCGGTAGCCGGACGATTTCATGGGCTTCGATGTCCTGACCTGCTTGCTATTAGGTAGCAGCAACCTCGAATGATATTTCTGGTTCTCGGTCACAAAAGCACACCAAGTGACGAAGGAAATGGAGATGCGGCAAGTTTCTTGTGTGACGCTGCGTGCTGCGCTGTGCAACGGAAGACTCCGAAAGAAAGTCGTGTGGCCTGTTTGGCTATCCTTCCCCTGATCGCTCCACTTAAAGGTGTTCGTGGGGATGGTGATGTAGTTAACCCCAAATGGACTCTGTAACCATTCTGAGTTCAGCTGAGAAGGAGTAAGGGCGAGAGCAGACAGCATTACTGGAGATTCCCAGAAGCTTGGGCAGTTTTCTTTTTTCCCTAAGCTGATATTCTGTTTCCATAGATGGCACCCCTTAATTTTAATCCCTACTTAACTGTTCTCCTTTGTAGATAAGCTTGAAGCAATTGACCTGACTCTCAGTTTTTCTCGATGTGATCCTTCTGGTGACCCCTTTGTTTTCTCTACGTCTCAGGCGCATTATTTAGATCTCCCAAGTTATTAACGAGGAGTATGCTGGACATGCACCTTCACGTACTTGAATTAATAAGTTTTCTGCTAGGTAGTGAGTGACCTTGAGTTTAGCATGCATGCAGACAAAGTATATTTGTTACACCTGGATTCCTCTGCCCTGGGCTTAGAAAAATTACCTCATTATCCCTTCATTGGAGCACTAAAATAGTTATAGACTGCAAAACAAATGCAAAACCCTTCAGACATTCTGCATGTATTTCCTATTTCCATTTTTCCAGTATGTTCTTCACCTCGAATAATTATCAGATAAATTCATTGCACAGATTTTTAAAAACTTTTATTCAAATAGTATGAAACAAAAATCACATTGCATTTTTGGTGGAGATTGCTCTGAGAATCAGTTAGGCACTCTGATGAATTATAACCTATTTGATTATTAATTTTCACCCTATGGTGTCCATTACAGCTGAACTTTTCTATATGAAATCCCACCTTTAATTGAAAAATTTAATGTATCATATTAAATGCTGTATAGTTAGCAACAGTCACCTCATAGGTGACTCTGCTTTTCAGGACTATTACAGCCAATATAGTCTCTTCCAGGATTCAGAGAAAAATTCTTCCATTCTGCCCAGCTGAATAGTCGAGAGACCCCTTCCCAGCTTCTCAGCTTGGCAGGTTCTCCTTATGAGAAAATCCGTCATCTTAGGTGTCCCGAACTTACCCTTTATGTGCTATAAGTATGTATTGCATGAGCTTGGAGGGATTTTGAGCTCATTCATGTGTTCTCTGTCATTTCTCCAGTCTCTTCCTACATCAGCTCACTTCACTGGCGATCAGCTGGTCGGTGTGGGGAGTCTGCAGTTTTCACAGGGAGCTACTCCCGAAGCTGTGCTGTTTTGTCCTACACTCCGGCCTGTAACCCGTGACATGGTTTTCTTTTCCAGTTTCTAGTTGCTTTTAGTTGCATAGCACAGTGCTTGAGGGGTCTGCTCTGGAACAAGGCGGCCTGGGTCCAGCTCCTTTACCACTGTCCTGCTGACCTTTGCAAGTCACTCAACCTCTCTGGGTTTGTTTCCTCGCCTGTAAGTCAATGTTGTGGGGACTGAGTGGGTCACTCCAGACAGAGTGTGCAAAACCATTCTTCCCCCCAGTAAGCCCTCAGTGAGGGCAAGGTCCCTGTGACCACTGTCATAATTTGGTGGGTCACCTCTTGGCCCAGGGCACTGAGACACTGCTTCTTGTTTCCTGGGAAACCCTCCTGGTTCATGTCCACAGCCACCCCTCCACGGGCACAAGGCTGGGATGGTTAAGGTCTCCAGAAAAGTCCCCCTAAATAGCAGCCATTTCCCCACACAGCTTCCAAACAATTTGAGAAATAGAACAAAGCATGACGGATTGAAGCCCAAACACAGTTGTCACTGACTGGGAAGGGAGAGCCTGCCCCTGGGGAAGCAGCGAGTTCTTTCTCCTATAGCAAAGGTGCTCCTGAGGGCAGGAGTCCACACAGCCCATTCTTCCGAGTGGGCCCATCCGACAACATTTCCACCCCTACTCCCACAGAGGAGCTGGGCAGAGGGAAGTCAGAGTCCTTCTGTGATCAGCATGCCTGCCCGCAAAGCCATTCTCTACCTTGACCGTGACCTACATGATGGGAACGCACCTGGTGTTCTGCCGCGAGGTACTTAGCCCAGCTACGGTATTCGAGGAGAGGTGTGTTTTCAGGGCGGTGGGTGCTGACGAAGGCACCGTCCACCCTGCATCTAGAGGGGACAGAAAGCCATAAGCATAGCGAGTCCGTAGCTCCCACAAAAAATCTCTACAGAAGTATGCGTGTCATTCGATTCCCATGAGTGATTTTAGGGCATTTTGCAAACACGTGTCTGTTCTCCGTGAATTCCAAACGCCCCTTTTCAGTTATTATTTGCATCAGTTCTTTCCATGAAAGCAGGTGGCTATTTAATACTGTCTTACTATTCTGCTGCTCTTGTCCCTTCAGGACTTGCGTGCTCTGTCTCTTCACATGTCCTTTCTCTCTTTGAAGGGAAATATGGGTTCATTGTCAAAATGAAGGATACACACATTGGTAGTGAGCTACCCACCATGGAACTGTAGTACAGGCACATAATTTCAGGCGCAGGGTTTCCAGTAGAGAAGAATGGGCTGATGTTCTTCCAGGAGTAATCAGTTCCTCCCAGATCAATGCCAAGTCAATGCCCGTGAATAGCGGGCTGGCATTTGTACTCCTAACCTGAATGCTGTTGTCTTTTTTTTCCTTTTTTTAAGTGAAGCAGTGTCTACAAAGACGATGGATCCCTCTGACCACCCCAGTGCAATTGATAATATGGATATTGATTTTTTGAGCCCTCCTTATTACTCTAGAAATGAGGAATCGATGTCTTCAGTGATTGCGTGATAAGAAAAAAAAAACACAGAAAACAAGAAATTTCTGTGAACAGAGGAGAAATTCTCCTGCAGCGTTTCAAAGCTGGAGTCAACTATGCATAATCCATAGAGGCAAAACCAGTAACGGACTGTGAATTTCGCCATCAGTCACAAACCTAACTGTACCATATAAAAGCAAATTAAAGACCAAAGTTGTCTTCAGACACGGTTGGATGAATAACTGCAACTATCGATATTGCTTTAACCAACTTCTTAGCATACGGGCTCTACCTCTCAATTCTGTGTTCTTTGGCCATGTGTCTATTTGTTACTATCTTTGTACAATGGAGCTTCTGGAATTTAGCATACGTGTCTCATCCCATGATATCCTGCCCATATATCCCAGCTGCTTGATAAGTGACTGTTTATATTCATATTCTGGGGAGATACTGGAAGACTCAGCCACTATGTGGTGTCATCCTATTATGACAGCGGCTAAAATGTAATGAATTATTATTATATTCCCGGTTATGAGCAAAGGTTTTCTAAGCATCACTCATTTAATCACTGAACGTTATGCTGTACTAGGCATGAGACATCTGATGTTTAGTACTTGGACAAGCTACTTGGGAAGTATGTGATGTGCCATCATAAATCTCAAAAATTTTGCCCATATTTTCCCTCTCCCTAGAATATTTTTCTCAAGATTCCTCTTTGGCTTACTTTCTCATTAATACTTGGTTTCTAATCTCGGCGAGACCTGCCTCACTACCCCTGTTTAAAACTTTAACTCCCTTTTTCCCTATTCTATTTTTCTGTTCAGTTTTAATGATCTTTGCTGTGTTTGCTACTATTAACAACATATACATTTAAATTACTTTATTGCGTTCATTGTTTTACTCCCAAAACTTAAGTATAGTGAGGTTTTAGTTTTCCACTGATAGAAACTTACATGCTTTGAACATTTCCTGGGAAATATTAGCTACTTAACAAATAATTGTTGAATCAATGAATCTAGCCCAAATGGACTGAGTCACTTCCACCGTGGTGGCATTAAATCTGCTTAGCACGTTGCTCAGAACACATTTTCTGAGTAATTAGTCGAACAGTGAAATCTTGTCCATGGTTCTATCCAAAAAGATTCTTTATTCCTTGTTTTTTCGATTGAGTTATATGTATACTTTTTCACTGTGAATGTGTCTGTCAAGTTTTTTGAAATGCAGACCTATCTGGAGACCAGCATTCAGATGGAATTCTTCTGAGAACAAAGAAAACCTCCCAGGCATAGGAAGTTGGTGGGTTTTGCACTGACTTCTCCATAGTTGAAATGAATGTGGAGAAAGCTTGGCTGCCTCTGAGTTAACATATTTAAACTGCTTTGTATTCTGGCTTCTGATGTAAACTGGTAACGAGTTAATGATTTGTGTTTCAAACACTGTAGGAAGTTGATTCCCACAACAGCTGCGCAGGCCCATTGCCTTGGGGAAGTCATAAACTAAACCATGTTGGTAAATCGACATTACAAATGATTTTCAAGGCTCCAACTCCTTTCTGATAGTATCTTTTTTTGTTGTTTCTTTACGAGCTGTCTCTGTTACACACCCATTGAGAGAGCAAGTATGGTAGGTCATGATGGGAAAGCAAATGTACAGTTTACCCCTGAGCACAACTTTAAATGACATTTGTTATACTTTTCACCTAATATGTGTGTGACAATAGAGAATCTGAAATAGTTTTTCTTGTTTCCAGGTAAAGCATTTCCTCCTATAGTGGCCCATAGCTAGAATAAAAGCTATATGACATTAAGAACTATTTCCAACATTTATTTTATTGAAATAAAACTTCCCAAAAGATATGGATACAGTGTAGATGTGTACACAGCTCCATCAGAGTGAAACACTAGAAATGCATTATGATCTTCTATTGAGAAGGATTCTCCAGTGGATTTTCAACATCAGAAAAACATATTCTAATAGAAAGTTAGTAGTGAGTCACTACCATAAGGACTTAAAACATTTTCAAAAATAATAAAATCACTACATATTTTCCATTGTACTGGCCACTGTTTGAAAATTGAAACATGTAGTTGAAATTTGTAGTTGTTTTTAATCATTGATCTTCTTTAAAACTGCGTCTTTAAAATAATTCTCTTTACTAACGTGGTATTTAATTTGCCTTGTGATTTATAAAACTACTGATTAATGAAAAAGTCTTTGGGAGTAATTGTTAGCTATTAACATCAAATATCCTAGTAATAAATTACTTCTATGTATAACAGCCCATAATAAAGAACTAATAGAATTAATGAATAAACTTCAGAAATACAGACAGTTGGGCAATATAGATAATGCTTAAAAACCATCATTTAATGCTTGGTTAATTTTTATACTTGGTTTAATGTTATAATTTGATTAATTCACTCAGTCTGGGACAGTTTCTTTTAAGAATAACATAATACATACTATGAGTTTTTAATGTTCTTCACTGTGATTTATAATGTAGGAACCGAAGTGGCTTTTTTCCCCCTTTATTTGTTGACTTTTTTTTTTTTGTTAAACTCAAGGTAAATTTTGGTGTTCAACTCCTTAGGCTTTTCACATAGGCTTTCAAGTAGAGGATAACTAAATATATAGGGTATAATATTTCTAGTAATTAAAACATACTTATAGATTTATTAAAAATCTGTAACAAAAGCCCTAACTGGTGTAGCTCAGTGGATTGAGCACGGGCCTGCAAACCCAAGGATCGTGGTTCGATTCCCAGTCAGGGCATATGCCTGGGTTGCAGGCCAGTTCCCAGCAGGGGTTGCACAAGAGGCAACCATACATTGGTATTTCTCTCCTTCTGTCCTTCCTTTCCCCTCTAAAGATAAATACATAAAATCTTTAAAAAAATCTGTAACGAAAACCAACTGCATTATTGGAAGAACCAAATGTTGGCAGGAAGCATGGATAATATCACAAAGATTACCATGCATCTTTGAAAATAATCACCTTTGAGTGTTCCTATGAGAGTCATTCTCGACTTTGATCTGTCCGAGGGACTACTAATCTATGTCAAGTCAAATTTGTGAAAGTACTCACAGATTCTCTAAATCCCACCTGTGGTTTTAGGACTATCCTTAGTTTGGTGGAAGGGTCTGCTGAAGTAATTTGTGTGCTAGCAAATTGTTAAATACCAGGAGCAGATCACAGAGCCAATGCCCAGATCCGGTGCACGTTGGTGGAACAGGAAGTTGGGTAATCTCTCAGGGGTCAGTCTGGGGAGTCTGTGCGGTGGGGTTCAGGTAGCTGTAGGGACAGCACTTTTGACTTACCTTCAAACAGAAGACTGAAAAATGCTGGGTTTGTTGATGCCGTAGAGCAAGGCAATTCACGGGAAAGGACTGGGGGCGTGGTGGAGGATGGGGCAGTGGGCGGGGTGAGAGGGCTCATGGAAAACGTGGGTCAGAAGAGGCTCTGGTCTGGAGGCAGAGAACACAGGCGGTGGCGACAAACCGAACTGTACACGCCCTTCAAGTACTGGGTACTCCGTGTACAAATCTCAGATCCCGGCAGATCTCCTCAGCAGTCCTGTCTATAAATGTTTGGATGCTACAGATAAGTTCAGGTAAGCAACGTGGAAGGGTCTCAGGTGGAGGCATTTCCTCTCTGACTGTTCTTGCCTGTAGAGGATTCCAGGGTGGCGTGGCATTGTGCCCAGTAGCGTGAGACTAAAACACTTCAACTTCCCTTTCACCATGTCAAGATACTTTACATGTAACCATAGTTACTTCACAGCACTGAAGGATTTCTCAGTTTATCCAAGATTATCAATGTATGAATTCTACTGAATTTCGTCAGTTCACTTATTCCCCAGTGTGTCTCCCTGCCTGCCTTACAAAATGTACGTTTGCCTGTCTATTTCACCTACATGGACGCATTTTGCTCCCTGCCTCCCTCTCTCTCTGCCAGTGCATTTTTTTTTGTCTTGCTTGAACTCCACCTCTTTTGTGAAACTGGATCATCCCCAATGAGCTCTGACTCTGTCAATGTTAATGTATGGGTGATATTCCATGCTACTTCCAATTTATGCTGTTGAGTAGCACGTGTGATCCACGTGTGAATTTTGCTCCCCCCTCCAGGGGGAGGGACGTGTTCGATGGGAGGGACTGTGCGATAGAAAGTTCTTATTCTCCATCAGGCAAGCTACATCATCAGCATAAAACATATTGAGCATACATATTCAGCTTCTTGTATTTTCTGCACCTCCATTTGGAACATGAGATAAAATACTGAGATAAATGCTTTATAGTCTGATTTGTCTATAGTTTCCTTGGATAGCTTAATATGCTCTAGTCTTTTAAATAAAGAAAATACTAGGAGGTGGCTATTCTTGTCTCGGCTTTCTGACCCCCAGGCAATCCCTTAGACTCTTGGAGCTCAGTCCCTCACCTGCGAAGTGAAGAAGTCGACCTCACAGTCTGTGACTCTGCAGCAGTAATGTATGCCTAATTAGATTAACAAAGGAGCTGTGTGGTACTGGAGTATTCTACAGAGAATTCTCCTGAACCACCTATTTATTCAAATGCATCTATCAAAAATCTCCCCTTTCCCAGACACCGTGCTAGGCACTGAGGTTAGGGTTGTGACTCATTAAAAGCCAGACCCAGCCTACCGGGAAATGGGAGACCGTTTGTGGCCTGGCCACCACCTCCACCACCACGGTTCCAGTGTGTGGTCAGTCCCTGCAGCAGCCTCAGGTCACCTGGGGACTTGCTAGAAACGCACATTCCCAGGGCCACCCTAGACTTACTGAGTCAGGAGCCCTGGTAGTGCATTCAGCTGTCCGCATTCTGAAGGAGCCCACTGTTGCTCGGCAGTCTGAGAGCCGCTGGTGTGGTCTAGAAGAACACAGCTCTGCTGCCGGACAAATCTCTCTTTCTTACCAGTAATTCAGCCTGAGCCACTTGAACTTCTGAGTCCCATTTTCTCTTTTTTTGTGTAATAGGGATGCTTAAAGTCCTGGTTTCCTTTCTTTTCTTCTTTTCTTTTCTTTCCTTTCTTTTCTGATAGGAACATTGGATATTTCCCAACTATGCAACACAATTGCTGGCAAATAGTGAATACAGGTCTTGGTACAATTTCTCGATAAGGTTACACAGAGGAAACTGATATTATTTCCTGAAGTGTATTCAGATGTCAAAATTTATGTTCCCATTTTTTATTTCACAAAAGAAAAACGAAGGCTACCATTGTGAAAGCAGAACTTCATTTCAGAAATGAACCTAGTTTATGATGAGAATTTTCTGATGCTGTATGCATGCGTCTGATTATTGTAAATAGGCTGATACGGTTAATTTCACACTGTGCGCTCATTGTAAAAATACCACAAAAGTCCACAGAGGAATGGATTACCTTCCCTCTATAATTGCCCCAAGTTGTGTTAAGTAAAATGCTATTGAAGTACATGTGTGCAAATAAGTGTGATGTTTATAAAATATCCCCAAACTGAATTTACCTGTGTAATCGGCACCCCAATAACAAAACATAACCCAGCATCCTGGAGCTCCTCCCACTTACCACGTGCTCCCACCCCAAGAGCAACCACGATCCTAAATTCTAAGGCCATAGAATATTGTCAGTTTTCAACCTGATACACATTGAATTGTACAGCTAATGCTGTGTCTTGCTTCCCTTCACTCAATATAATGTTTGTGAGATCCCTGTGTGTTTTATTGTATGTAGCAAGAGCTGTAATTGTCGTTGTTCTATATTCCAAATCATTGTTGGCGATTGATAAAAGGATATGTGGGGAATTTAGCCCGGGAATCATTGTACATGAACAAAAGGTGGTGTCAGACACCTGTGAGAGTCCGGCGCCCAGATATATTTGCGTTTCGACTTTCAGACTTCACTCTGCAGAGACGTCCTTGTTGGCACTCTGGTGGTCTGTCTGCTCAGGACTCTCTGAGCGAGCCACACCGGACAGCCGCGCTGCTGCATCCCACAGGAGCTCTGCCTCCTAACAGCAGTCTCACTCGAGGAAAGCGCTCGGCAGTGGTGCGAGTCCCAGAGATACACGAGAGATGAGCTGAGACCTCACCGAGTTACTGACCCCCAAACCCGCCTCGGTCCTGCAAATCAGTGTCTTTCAGTGAGGCACTTGGACTTGGACATGGTCTCCTATTATTAGGAATAATCACACCTTGGCAATAATAGTAAAACACTGGTTCCCTTATTTATTTTAAAGGTTTTATTTACTTCTTTATTTTTTAGAGAGAAGGGAAGGGAAGGAGAAAGAGTGGGAGAGAAACATCAACGTGTGGTTAACTCTCACCTGCCCCCTTCTAGGGACCTGGCCCACAACCCAGGCATGTGCCCTGACTGGGAATTGAACTGGCGACCTTTTGGTTTGCAGGCCTCACTCACTCCACTGAGCTATACCAGCCAGGGCTCTTTCCCTTATTTAACTTGTGCCTGAACACTTTCAAGTCCATGTTGATGTTTGGAACAGGACAGGGAGACAGGAAAGGGAAGCCCTTTCCCAGAAATTGGCTTCAAGACCCAGGCTTTAAATGTACTTGTCTAACACCCACATAAGCACGAGTTCTCCCTCTCTTTGTGTTTCTGTAGAGCTTTACAAATACTCATTACTGAAAAAGACATCCCGAGGCAAATTGTGCAGAATGCTTGAATATATTTGCCTCCTGTAGAAACATCCTGAGATTCAAGTTTTAGAAACACTACTTCACTCTGTGGTATCTGCGAGGGAGATTTGGACTCTAGCAGAAGTTGCTTTACGGCGACATTACTAGGGAATGTTCTATCATGGTGATTTAGGTTTAATCAGATACATTCATTTTCGTTCAGTTCCAAGTGCTTTTCATGTGGATTTTTTCTGTTGTCATTTCACATGTTAGCTAATGTTTCAGTTTTCCTACAGTTCCCAGGACAGAAATGTACACAAATCAGCATTATGGAAGAGAAGGATGTGTAACTCAATTTAGTATGTATAATCCATGCATATTCTAAATTATTTTTTAATGTACCATAAAAATAGCATTCTTTACTTAAGGTACCCAGTACCTGGAGGAAAAATACATTTTATACCTTATAATTAAATAGGGGAAGTAGCAGCAGTAAAAATTCTATTCTAACATATTCAGCATGGTTTTAGTTATTTATAATTTTGCATTATGCATCCCCATGGATTTAGAAAGCAATGTTTCTACATTTGTGTTATTGCACTGTTGAAGAAAATCAAATTATAAATACATATCTTAATTTATTTGCATATTTAATTCTCCAGAATAAACAACAAGTCATATCTCTCAGATCAGGATGAAATAAAAAACCCTACGAAACAAAACTGAAAAGCAAATATATGGAAGAACTACATAATGCAGTGAGTGCTGACTGATCGGATGTAAATAACGTACGTAGGTCTAAGCCCAATGTCAAATGCATGCCGTCTCCTCTGACTTAACATACAGCTGCACTGGGAATTGAAAATGAGTACAGTTAAGCAGGTGAAATAGAACACTTTCACGAAGGCACTGCGAGTAGATTAGATTTTCTCCAAATGAGACTAAAGGTGAAACTAGTACGTTTTATTTTTGTGGACATTCTGGATATTTTTGAATCACAGTGGCTAATGTCTTGTGATGAAATATATATTTAATGTATATAATTATATGTAATTAGAATTTTGCAACTTATTAATGCACATATATTCACAATTATTTTACATCATACACTGTTGCTCACTGTTCATACCTAACTTAGAATGAGTATAAAAGTTTATATAAGACTTGATTTCATTCTTAAATATAAATATTTATATTTAAAGATTAAATATCACTATTTGATATATGTTTCTTACACAATTTTTTAAGAATGTCTAAGAAATAAAAGGACAGATGAATTAACAAGCTAATTACATCATCTCTCAACTGAAATGTCCAGAATACATTTTTGAGTTATCTGGGTAAATATCATATACATTTTAGCCTTTTAAAATTCTCTTTTAATTTATGAGTTTGAGGACTTCATTTCTCAATTCTTGTTACTAATTTCCTAATAACTAACTTCTCCATGGCTCTGAATTAGGATCGAGGATCTGCTCTTGTTCTCGCCTTAGTCGTAGATGAGCGCCGGGAGGAACATTTGGAAATGTGAGAAGGCGGGTGGAGAGACCGTTCTGGGCTCTGAAAAACTGGCTGAAGCTCTATGTGCTTGCTTGTTCCGGGGAACCTTCCACTCTGACTTACTCTTGCCAAACAGTCGTGTCCACAGCTTTAACTTCAGAGTGCTCGGACCTATAGCAGTATAATTCATATTAACAGTAGCTAATACAAATGCATATCAAGTTCCAGGCATTCTTAGGATTACATGCTCTAGGTCACACCATTGCTATGCGGTGAAATGAAGATTGAAACCCACCGTTCCCTCAGTCTCTCTCTTATTCAAGAAAGATGGGAAGGAAGACCATGAATCATATTATCACTAGCATCATACTCTGCCACAAAAAGCCTTTTATTTTACTCCCTGTGAGTTTTTTATTACTTAAAGTGAGAGACATTGCTGCTACAGATAATGCAGAGGAGAATTCTTCTCTTTTATCATGAACTCCGCCCACATCACATCCTGTAGGATTTCCAGGTGAAGGTCAACTGGTATCTCAAAGATAGAGCAAAGGAGAAAACAAGTGTTTAAATGAGAAGTTTATTTGCAGCGTGAAAAGGGAGATGAGTAATCAGGGAGTCAAACTGGAAGCTAAAGTTGAATGGAACAGTGCATACCTGGCGGTGGGCAGAGCAGTCTGACACCCACACGAGTGAATGGCACGGGACAGGGAACAGGATGGGAACTGGGTTTGGGTGTGGGGAAGGGGGCCAGGCTACGAAGCAGGGCTGGGAGGTAGTTCACGTGTGTGACAGCCGAGGGGGTGGTTTCATTACAATGGCGTTGGAAAGGATTTTCCCAAACTACCATGACAAATTTATGAAAATGTAGAGTTAATTGATTCATTATAACTTTCCAAAATGTTAATTACACATTACACATCCACGTTAGGTAGGGAAGTGAATGTGATATGGATGTAACTTTAGTCTAAATAGAATTGATATTGTGTGTGCTATTAGAACACAGATGGTCTTCTCTTTGCTGCTGAACCTCTGACTCGGTGTTCCATCACAGCTGCTACGATACTGCCCTCGCGGTCAGCATTGCGTGCCAAGATCTCTAGGGGAAACCGCACATATCACTGGCATTTCTGTATTTCTTTTGTTATCACATGATTAAATGGCGTTACTTGAGAATGCTAAAAAAGTGTAGATGCTTGATGTATGAAAACAAAGCGTTGTATTCAAGAGTCAGGTCATGGATAGCTCGAGTCCTAGGGAAAGACAGGATCTGTCCGTAGTGTCCACCATGCACCTGGCGGCACGGCATGTTGGAAGTTACCGTCATTAGTACTCTCCTCCCTGCAAAACCACCAGTCAGAACAGGAAACACCCACTGAGAATTCACTGGGCTAATTTCGGGGTGAAGCATTTTGAAGACTTGCCACGTAACCTTAAATCCAAATCTGTGAAGCAGATTCTGTGGGGTTGGCCAAAAGCTTCATTTGTTTTTTTCCATAAGATGGCTCTAATAGCGCTTAGTTGTCTTTAACTTCTTTCAAAATGCTTTTGTTAGAATGTACTGTGACAGCTGTCGTATCAGCATGCATTAAAAAATAAAAACATCAAAATTGGTAAATTTTTATGTAGTCATTTTAACACTGAATATGGGAGAAAATATACAACAGTTTTGGCATATTATATTTTATTATTTCAAGAAAGATAGAAATGTAACTGCAACCCATAAAGATTTGTGCAGTGTGTGGAGAAGGTGCTGTGACTGATCGAATATTCCAAAAATAGCATGCGAAATTTCGTGCTGGAGATTTCTCCCTGGACGATGTTCCACAGTCGGGGAGACCGGTTGAAGTTGATAGCAATCAAATCAAGACATTAATTGAAAACAATCAACTTTCTGGCCTGCAGGAGACAGCTGACATACTCAAAATAGCCAAATCAATAACATTATTGGTAGAAATTAAAAATGTGTCTTTTATTTTACATAAAAACTCTGAAGGGACCTTTTGGCCAACCGAATATGATGAACACCATTTAACAGATGAGTTTCAAGTCCAGATCTCAGACGTAAGGGATTATGCTCATAAACTCAGCACAATGCTTCATCACTTAAGAGGAAAAAAAATGAAGAAATTAATTGAAAATAACATAATGGAAAATGCAGGACATTTTTTGGCTCATAAGCCAGTACCTTAAAATATTATCAGTAGTTGGATATTTACATGAGTGAAATTAATGTTTGTAAGTGAACTGATTTTTTTATTCTACCATGAAGTAATGATGATTTTTTTTATGTTTCTGATTATTTTAGAAAATTAAGTATTCCTTTTTTACTTGTCATTTTATCAAATTTTCTTGACCATGACAACCAATAGAAGATGAACCCACAATCCGTAGGCATTTTACATAAGGAAGAGGGGACAATCTTTACAACTTACAAGTCTTTACAAAAGACTTTTAATATATATATTTTATATATGTATTATATATAATATATATGTTATATATGTATCCCCATGAATTATATATCTGTATCCATCCCCAAGTGGAAGAACTAAGACCATTAAAACTAAATATTTTACATAAGCTATGAAACTTTTCATTTTGATGGATTCTCATTATGTTTCAGCATGCAAACTCCACTTCCTTTGTACTGTGCAAATAGCAGAAGTCTTAGAAATTTATGCATATAATGAATAGAACAACTACAATAACAGGTCACTCACCTGCAAAGTGACTAAAAGTTATGGGTATTCTGTACGGAGATAAATTTAAAAGTTCTGTCAATTCAAATGTGTCTGGTGTTTTGTTCTCCAATATAATGGGATTCATTTTTGCAGTCCTTTTAAAGCCACACCAGGGTAGCTATGGCAACTCGAGGAGGGATCGCTTTGTTTCCAAAAAGCACAGGGTAGCCCTGCAACTAGACAGAGACGCATTTCTTGAGACATGTTTTGCCTGCATCTGAAGTCAGGAAACTGGTCTTCAGTCTCACCCGCACTCTCCTGAAATCAGAACACAGCCACCACATTCTCATATGGAAAATTTGTCTAGTGACCCTAGTGCCGTGAACAGACCTTCTGTATTTAGTGTCTCTTCTTCCATTTTTTAATACGAAGTGAGCATGCACCTGTAGATAACTGAGTAGGTAGTCCCAGAACACAGGGCAGGTAAGGGCTGAATCCCAGGGGCTGAGAGCTTGCTTTCTCGTCATCAGATGTCTTTGTTCAAATCTAAAACATATTTTTACAACCAATGTTACTGACCAAGTCATGCAAAACACAGGCTTTGTTTCTCAAAACATAGGCAAAAGGAAGCTGGGTGGATTGTGGGATTTATAGACTCAGGAAGAGCAGAGCTACAGAGGTGGGACAGAGCAGCCCCAGCCCCAGCCTCAGGCGCACCACTTCCTGTCTGTTTCTGGCAACATCCTCCTGGCTTCCTAGAACTAGAGAACCCAGGATCCGCAGATTCGGAAAGCAGGGAATAAAGCAGGTGCCACTGGTTTATTGTCTGTCCTCCAAATCTGAGGTCAAATTAGCTACTGTGGTTCACAGCTAATTTTCAAGAGTGAGATGGGAATACAGGAGACTTTTGAATTAGCTATTGACAATCGAATACAAACTTTGTTTTATTTTTCTCCCCTTCAGGGTCTCGTATGTATAACTCAAGTGAGTTCATGTGAGCATGTTTAGCCTCTGGTGGGTGCGTGGGCTTTTTGCTTGACAATATACAGCTCTTGAAAACTCTTGATTCGAGATCCTCTCCCAGCTCAACACTCCCAGTTTTCCTCATTCTAAATTAAATGAACCTTTACATTTAACACACTAGTGCTAATTATCGATATGATTATAATCTACAGAAAATTTTGGAAAATCAATTGTAAAGTTAAAGCAGAAAATACAAAAATTTGAATTGAAGCCACTTCTCTGCTAATCTTTGTTTATTTTTATTACATACATTTGGCTTAATATCCCTTCTTACTATAAAGACAGATATGCCCTTCTCAAAATTTTGAAAATATGAAAATACAGGGTAGAAAATATTGTTTATAAACCTTCCCATCATATTTATGCAAAATTGATGTTAATTTATTACTTTAATATAATCATTCTAAAACATGTATAACCTGTTAAACTATTTCATTCTATAGTTGAAATTGGTAGCTTGTCATATTAACAACATCTCTTGAAAGTCCTACAAAGCACAATGTACTTACACTTTAGAGTAATTTATGACTGCTTTCCACTCTGTATATCATAACACTTAAGGTGCTAATTCTCGTTTGTACTATTTCAGATTGTGTGCCACATAACATCACACTAATTTTTTCAACAATGGTATATTTTCAGAGAAGTTTTAGGTTCAGAGCAAACTGTGGGAAGATACAGAGACTCCCTTACCTGCCCCGGCCCCAATACCCGCACAGCCTTTCTCTTGACCAACGCCACTTAACAGAGAGCTGCATCTGTTACAGTTCATGAACCTACATTATGAACACACCACATCGTCACCCCAAGGCCCTGGTCTACGTGAAGTCTCACTATTGGTATGGCACAGTCTGTGGATTCAGACCATTGAATACTGGTGTGTAGCCATCATTAGGGTACACTGCAGACTATTTCCACTGCCCCCCAGATCCTCCGTGCTCTGCCTGTCCACCCCTGGCAACTACCGACCTTTCTCCGGTCTCCATGGCTCCGCCTTCCCCACAATGTCACATGATTGGCACCATCCCGCACATGGTCTTTTCAGGTTGCATTCTTTCACTGGGTGGTGCACATTGGTTCTTTCCCCGTGTTTTTGTGGCTTGAGAGCTCATCATTTTTTAGCTCTTACATAGAAGGTCATTCATTGTCTGGAGGTACCCAAGTTTATTTAATCATTCACCTATGGAAAGGTGTCTTGATTGCTTCCATGTTTGGTTAATTATGACTAACGCGGCTATAAACATTTGTGTGCAGGTTTTTGTGTCAACATCAGTTGTGGTGTGTGTGTGTGTGTGTTTTATTGCCTTTGGGTAGATACTAAAAAGTGAACTTGCTGGATCCTATGGTAACAGTTTGTTTAGTTCTATGAGAATCTGCCAAACTATTGTCTTTCAAATTGGCGGGATTGTTTTGTATTCCCACCAACACCGTCTGAGAGTTGTGCATCTCCACGCGCTCCCCAGCGTTTGGGGTTGTCCGTATTCTGGATTTTGGTCCTTCTAATAAGAGTGTAGTGGTATTTCACTTTTGTATTAGTTTACATTTCCCCGATGATGTAATGATGTAGATCATTATCTTGTATGGTTATTTGACATCTATATATTCTTTGGTGAGATGTCTATTCAGGTCTTTGGTCCACATTTTAACCAGGTGGTTTGCATTCTTACTATCGAGTTTTAAGTATGGTTTGTATACTTTGGATAACCATTATTTAGTAGATCTTTGGCAAATATTTTCTCCCAGTCTGTGGCTTGTCTTCTCATTCTCTTGTTATTGTCTTCCACAGAGCAGAAGTTATTAATTTTAATAAAGTCCAGATTATCCCTTACTTCTTTCATTGATTGTACCTTTCATATTTTATATAAAATATCGTCATTAATGTGCAAGGTCATTTAGGTTTCCTCCTGTGGTATCTTCTAGGAATTTTTTCAGTTTTGTATTTTACACTTAGGTCTGTGATTCAGTTTGAGTTCATTTTTGTGAAGGATGTTAGTGTGTTTAGTTTTTCTTTTTTTTTTTTTTTCCACATGATGTTTCATTGTTCCAGTCCAACTTGTCAAAGAGACTTTCTTTGCTCCATTTTATGCCTTCGCTCCTTTGCCCCAGATCAGTGCACTTTATTTATGGAGGTCTTTGTCTGGACTCTCTATTCTGTCTTATTGGCCTCTTCCTCTGTTGTTTTGCCAATGCCACACTGTCTCGATCATGTAGTTTTATGGAAACCCTTGACGTCAGGTAATGTCAGCCCTCTCACTTTGTTCTTCTGCTTCAATAACATGGTGGCGATTCTGAGTATTTGCCTCTCTTCCGAACTTGACAATCCATTTGTCAATATCTGCAAAATGACTTTCTGGGAGTTTTATTGGGATTGCATTGGATCTATAGATCAAGTCGGGAGGAACTGCCATCGCAGTCATTTTTATGACAAGTTCAACAGGACAGCTGTCTTCTTTCCTTTCAACTCCAGTCCTCTGTCTCCCCACTCAAACTCTTTGCTCGAGAAAGAATTGATCGGACACCGAGGTCCGCACCGCTTAGCCCACATGGCAGCAGGGAGTGCCCGTCCTCACTGGCTAGCAGGAAATCCTTTCAGACCATTTTTTAAACATGTATTTGGTAGGGTTTTTCTATGATACTCAGTGTTTTCTGCTTGCGTCCATTCTCTCACCAGCAGCAATTCAAATTCCTGTCTCTGAATCCAAATGCGCATACTGTCATTGAAGAAATACTTCCAATTAAATTAGCTAATATTATCATTAACATTAATTTTAGAAAAAATATTATGAAAGTAGTTGGAGGTGACTAGTAGAATAGCCTTCAATAATAAATAACAAGTGCATATGTATAAATAAAATTTATATGAATAAAGAGAATTCTGACTGCTTTGTTGTTAATAGAACCATGACATTAAAACCTATACATAAACCTCTTCAGCATCTTATAAGATTTACTTCCAAAAGGTGATTTTCATTATATATAGCTTTATACCATTACAGGGTAATAT
Organism: Carollia perspicillata; assembly: GCA_004027735.1. Taxonomy (NCBI): domain Eukaryota; kingdom Metazoa; phylum Chordata; class Mammalia; order Chiroptera; family Phyllostomidae; genus Carollia; species Carollia perspicillata. The sequence continues at coordinate 29,574 of PVKM010005223.1, forward strand.
AAATTATCAGAGTTTGTTATTGCAACATAGACATGAACCTGAGACTCAGCTTCACTAAAGAGATTTGTTTTTGTTGCATTTGTAGCAAATCAGCCACAGTGAGATTCTCCATCGACCTAAGGAATGGCTGGATTTTTGCAGCTCAGAGAGAGGTGGTGAGATTCTCCTCTTCATAGGCAGGAGGCTCAGTTCGTGTCCGCCACACCCACTTCCTGCTTAAAAAAGTAGTCAGAACTTCCTGTTCCCAGCATCCTTATCTGAGATGTGCTCATCACTGTCTGTGAATGGGGGATCTGTGATATCCTGTGTTCCTCCTGCCTGAGCCTTGCTTTCAGGATTTACTGGTACTTTGTGCCCGAGGCTTCACGTATTTATCCATAAAAGACAAAATTAAGCAGACGTGGGGGCTTATGCAACTAACACTGAAATCATACAGGTAACTAATACATCAACCCAAGGAAGGGATTTTGAACTTTAGACTTCCTGAATAATTTTGCTGCTGAAAGAAATTTGCTCTTGGCTTTCAGAAACTAAAGAATACAGTTACAGAGAGCGCTTTAATTCCCCATGTGAGTGCCTGTTACATGTAAAACCTGATGCAGGTTTGATGAAGGATTCACAAGATGAGTCTGTATTTATTATATGGTCATTACTTTAAGCTAATGACAAAGTTTTTCTAGATTTTCTTTGTCTCAGGCATTGCACTTATATGCAATATCCCTTTTACTCTAATTCTCACGATATTTTGTGACAGACTTTTTCATTATTCACAGTTGAGGATAAAAAGGAGGCTGAAAAAGTTTAAACTAGCTGGTAGATGTCTCAGCTTATTTGATAAAAGTGTTCAGTAAAGTACACATAGACACTGTGCTTTTAACTATGATATTGGTCTGTTACATTCAAGGTCTTGACCAATTGGATAAGAGAGACAAGAATGAAGAGAACACACTAATATACACATACAACAATTCCATAAAATGAGAAAAAAAAATAGATGGAAAGCACTGATATGGGCCAATTAATTTGGCACAAAATAGGAAAAGCTGAGGGAAGCGCTAGAGAAATAAAACAATATTTTGTTCTTGACCCTGAGATCTGACTAGAATTTCAGTGGCTAAAAAGTTGTACTTGCTGGTCATGTTAGTGGTGGACAGAGAGAGGGGAGGAAGAAGTTCAAAGATTTTACAATCTGTGATAATAATGTAAACAAAGACTTAAGGAAATAAAATTACACATGGCCTCTCCCAGGAGAGAGAAGGAAGCCTGTGTGGATACATAGAGGAAGACGGGCCATATATATCTCCTTGAATGGTTTCTGGATGTGCTGAAGACCAAGTTGAAGCATAAGAAACAAATTTGTGATCCTTTTTTTACAATTCAGTGTGTGTATCTCAATGATCACAGCACACGCTATTAAACAAAGTAGGTGACAAGGGTCTAGCTATTCAGAAACTCTTTTCACTCTGTTTTAGAGAATTCCCTGCTCTACAAAATAACCTCCTACAGAGAAAAGTAAAAGAATTTATTAAGATGTGGGTAAAGCACCTACAATGAGTGAGACATTCCTAATGCTCCAGAAACTAGAACCCTTGGCAATTCTGTATGCCATTATCAAGGAATATATTACTTTCTATTTTGAATTTTAACACCAAAATTTTAAAATGGAAAATTTTATTTCTTCTCACAGATATAACTTCCTCCACTTTTACCTTTTCCTTCTTAGCTTAAATGATGGCCCTGTGTCTATGACTGAAAAATAACACCTATCTTTTTAAACCACATTTATATATTGAACACATTATGGCTGTTTATTTCGTATCTGCACTTTATTCTAACAAAACTCTCTCCTAATGGTAGAATATAGATTAATTCTAAATAACTGATATTGATTCAAAGTCATTTGAAGCTAAAGTTTGATACATATTTATATACATCTCACTTTTCATGTTCCAAAACATGGCCTAAATTGGTTAATCATATAACTGTTTTAGAGTTATCTTTATCATTTACTTTATAATCATATTTGTTGGTTTATTTTGTACCTGCTGAAAGAGAATAAAAGTTGTATTGTCCAAAATGATGAAGAAATTATTTATGGTACATTATTTGCTACATGTGAAAAATATTCAATTTAAATTTAATAATTTGGGTTAAAATTTTGTATTAGAGTTTTTAAGGTTTTAAGTTGTGTTCTTATCAATGAAATTTAAGGTATACCTAAATAATCTACTAGAAGTCTCTGTTGATATTGTATTAATTATATTTTTCTTTTGATAACTGAAAAATAAGTAGAATAAAACACCAGGAATTTACGTATCATTTTCTTACGAGCTTTTAAATACTCATATAACATACTAATCTTGGACCCATCACTACATTTGAACTACTGCATTTATAGTGGTGGTAATTTTTATCATTAAGAAAAGACTCTCATTTGAAAGACATGTCATTAATATGTTGGTATATTAGATATTTTTGCTATTCTGTAGACAGTCATTTTCCAGATCATATTTTCCTTAAGAAAATACATTATGAATCATTTAGTAAAACGAAAACACAAGACAAGGGGAGGCTAGTAAAGAAAAACAAACAGACCTGGATTTAGAAATGGTGTGGATGTGGTCAGGAAGCATAATCAGAAGTCGTGCTTAAAGACCGGTCCCCGCCTGGCTTTCACGCACACACCTCACTCCCTTATACAATATTGACCCTGCATTTGGGTTGCATCCCTTGTGGCTCCCTGAAGGGTTGACAGCCAACTCTGCACTCCGCCCAGCCTTGCCCTCAGAGTACTCACGTGCCCTTCCGCCCTACGGTGGGAACCCATCTCCCTGACACTGAGTCCAACCTGGTGAACCCCTGCATGCCCTCCTGAGAGCCAGCGGGAGCTGGGTTCTGCCCGTGCTGTCTGTACCCTGTCTCTAGCATACCCGGGCTGCACGGTAGGCAAGGTGGCTCAAAAGAAATTAAACAAAACGCTGCATGAAATAACTTGTGAGTTTTAATGCAGTTATTGTGAGACTCCCAGTATTGGGTGTCCAAATGAACACCTTGGAGACACATGGCAAAAGCCCAAGCAGTGGTTAGGCTTTTGAATCTGTTTCATTTATTTATTTTTTAATTTTAGTGTTGTTCAAGTACAGCTGTCTGAATTTTCCTCCCACCCCTCCCCCCTCCCCTGATTCCACGCCCCCGTGGTTTTGTCCGTGTGTCCTTTATAGTTGTTCCTGGAAACCCTTCCCCCGTTCCCCTCATTACCCCCTCCCACCTCCCTGATGGGTTTCCAGTTTCACCCTGTAGGGGACCGGGCTAGGAACTAGAGCTGCTAGAATGTTTTGTCTTTTCTTAAAGATATTATAAGGTAACTATTACTGAGCTGCTACTCGATTTTACTTAAATCACCTGTCTGAGCAGAGCAACAGGACAGGCACAGCTGGATGGATGAGTTTACTGTGGTTAAATTGAGCACGGAACAATCTCAATCGATCACCGGAGAGACAAAGCCCTGAGCCATCCATGCCCTGGCCCCTTCGGTTCAGTTCTCTAGTTACCTACTGTCGCTAGAGGAGGGAAAAAAGGGACAGATTGGCTAAACCTTTCTGAACGTTTTGAACATGCCACTGTTCTAAAACAGCACGTGAAGACATTTGTAATGGCCAGGTAAAAACCAAATGGGGCGACTGTCAAACACACCTTAGCCTTGAAAACGTTTCAGACTGTATTTCTTTTCCTTCTCCTCTCGGGCTTGTCACAGACCCGTGGTCAGGAGGGGTTTCTTCGTTGTTTACGTGTTCGTGTTAAGCATTTCTCATGTAGCGTACTCTAGCTCTCTCCCATTCGCCGAGGAGTTTTCCTTTCAGTCTAACTCCTTCCGTATAATCTGTGCTGATCTTATGTTCATTCTTACTTCACAAGGCACACTCTCTCCAGGAGATAAATTTTGCTGAAGGCAGCTCACCTTCCCTTATGCGAACCAGACCGTGAGGACTAACTTATTGTCCCTTCCTTCGTTACTTAAGGCAGATCAGGAAGGTAATGTTCACCTGTGTGAGGTCTCCATTATCTATGTAGTAATGTGATAACTCAAGTTTTCCGTGAACCAGAGAGAATTAAACATTGAATACCATGGTTCATGGTTGGCTGTGATTTATAGGCCTCGATACAGGGAGTTGACAATTGTGGATACCCTTCCAAATTTAAAATAATTTCATTGCTTTATTTTATTAGTAGAGTGCTATGATGTTAATTTTAGAGCATGGGGAAAGCATAACTTAAGGAAAAAGCAATTGATATCCTACCCCGCACCCAGTTCTAACCCAATGTGTACATTTTAATGAATTCGCCTACAGTGTTTAATTTCTGTGTGAATGAATATATACACACACACACACATTTTTACATCAGTAATTATTCTCCCACTTCCTTTTTAACTGACAGCAAAATGTTACCTTAAAATATGAAATCCTATAATTTATTTAACCAGTTTTCTATTGTTGAACTTACAAGTTGTCTTCACTTTCCAACATTATCAACTGTGCTTTGACAATGGGCATTCTTGTCATTAAATTTTGAACAGTTTCGTCGATATTTCTTAAAATGGACTGTTTTTACAACGGAAACTGCTCCACATAAAAGAAACCTTTTTTTTTTTTAAACACAATCAGCTACAGTCGCCATTCTTACTTCATGTATTATGTCGTACAAGGCTGCCACGAAGGCACAATTTTGGAAGGTTTACTGGAAAACACTGATAATACAGGAAGATGCTGCCTGCCCTTCACCAGGTCGGTTCTACCAGTTAGTACATAGATTTGAAAATACAAAGACGACCCTGTGTCCTAGGCATTCCCACAACATCGGATAAGTAAGCAAACTGTGGAAGATACATATTTTTTAAAAAGTTCTTTTTAATTTACTCTTTGGCAGTAGCCATAAAATACTAATATAAATGTCGCTTCTGTGTGTGCTTATGAAGACAGACAGCTGTGGCACCCAGCTCACAGCAGTGTGTTGTCACAGGACATGTTCTGTGCGTGTCTTCTGCTTTAAAAACCTGCGAAGCAGGTTTTGCCCCTTAATGGAGAGCAGCTCAGTGCCTTCCGCCTCTGCATTTCCCTGCGGCGGTCAAATCAGTCAGCGGTCCTTTCCAGGGTCCCAGCCTGCTGTGCCCAAGCAAAGGCTGGGCCATGCTGCCTTTTAACGTCTGTTAACAAGGCTACTTGCAGCTCAATAAATAATATACACAAGTGACAAACATGAGATCATTTTTTCCCCTCCTGAAATTAGGATACCATGTAAGCAACAGTGGTGTGTGTTGATTAAATAGAGGCAGGCCGACCATATTAAAACACAGTAAAATTATGAACCGAAGTGTGCGCCAGAGCACGCAGTCAGCTGTCGCCTGCCTTGCTTGGAGCTGCAATGGCCGGAAGGCCTAATTAACTCCTGGTGGCGGTGCCCCATCAGCGGGATTTTCTTAAGAGCGAGAACCCCCCCTCGCCCCCCGAACGCTGGAGCCAAGATTCATTAGCTTTTAAAATGCCAGTCAGACCGCATTTCCACTGAATAAGGGCATATTTATGATAAACACTACAACTGTTTACCTTATGTTCGTATTTAATCAGCCTAATGGTTTTTATATCAATATTGTTTAGACCTTGTATTTCTTAGGTAGGGCAATGGCCATAAAGGCTCGCCGATTCTTTATTACCTTTAAGTGTTCTCTCTGACGACCAAAGGGCCCGTCTCCTCGGCTGCCCCTGGCAACGGCCTTTATTGAACAGGCATTGACAGGGAGCTTAACGACTGGAAAGATACTCAAGTAAATTATCGCCTTTAAACCCTATTGATCTAGATACCTATGTATCTTCTTAAAAATGATTCCAGTACATCTCCTACAGCCCAGTCCTATTCATCCTCTTTCTCCTTCATATAGTCATTTTTCTCCATTAAGGTATTTTCACGAAGAAAGTCGCCCTCTATAATAAACTCCACTACCTGACATAGTCAATGCATAATCGTGAACAGTTCAACCCGCTGGCAGGGCAGCCTCAGTTTTTAACAACGAGGAGAGCTTTCCACTCGCTCATGGATACCGCAGGTGACTGCGGGGAGAGGGGAGACGGGGGCGATGCGGGAAGGAGATGCAGACCGCGCCTCCCCCAGGGAGCCTGCAGGGCTGCAGAGAACCTTCCTAAAAGGGCCTTGCTTCTCCGTGTCTTCAGGTCACTGCAGCCCAGACGATCACGTGTTCAGGTGGAAGGTCAGGGCTGGGAGCCCTTTACAAGGCTCGTTGTTAGACCCTTCAACGTTCCAAATTACCAGCAACTGGGCTTTTGACGTACATCCTTGTGTCTTCTCTGAGCCCGTCTCCGAACGTCCAGGGCACCGTCTGCGTTTACGTCTGTCATTTCCATGTCTGGTGCTGTGGTGGTGAAAACATCCTCATCTTTCCCCCCCAAAAGCAAATCTCTTCTCTGAGTTATCTTTTTTTACTTTCAAAATACTTTATCTCCTACAAACTTCAAAATGCTTTACTAGTTCTGTAATATAAAAAATCACACTGAACAAATCCTTCCAATATTACATGTGCGGTTCAAGATCATGTTTGTTCCTTGGGAGTCTCTGGGTTTTTCTGTGCATGCAGGTTCCTGAACTTTCTAGGAAGCCTGCTGGCTTTGCTCAGGTATGGAGAGACTTGACCAATGTGCTCGCTCTTTAAGCCATATTTTCTCTGTTTAATATGGGAATTGACCATAAAAAAATCTACTAAAGGTCCAACATGTCTAATCAACAGCTTCCCTCATTTTCTTGTTTTTCCCTAAGATATTTGCCCTCCTCATACATATCCATTTTATAAACCCAATGCTTACTTGATAAACACCTGCCTTTTCTCCTATTTCTATATGAACACACAGCAGATATTTAGGGACCCAAAAACACTCATGAATTGGCATCTACTACATTCTGCCAGTAACGGTTTATTTCCAGCTGGAGTTCACACTGTATTTAGTGTAGGATTCCACGCACCCACAGGTTTATGAGAGACAATGTTTTTAGCCCGACTATCACCCCACTCCCAGTTCAAACTCTCAAATCTTATTTCCACGAGTTCATTGAGAAATAAGTGTTGTCGAGGAGAAAGAACAGCACATACAGACAGGGGAGGGAAAATTCTGCAGGGAACTCAGTGACAGTCCCTCAGCTCAGCCGCCGACTCCTCTTCACGTTACTCAGGAAAGAGGGAACTGTGCACAAAATGAAACAAAAATCCACAGACAGGTCCACTTAGTTGGTGTACTGTCTTGGCCAGTCTGGGCTTCTATAACCAAAATACCGTAGACTGAGTGATTTAAACAACAAACATTTATTTCTCACAGTCCTGGATGCTGAGACACCCGATACTGGTCAAGGCCCCGGTAGATTTCTTTGTCTGGGAGAGCCCACCTCCTGCCTTATTGCCCCCGATTTCTTGCCATGTCCTCCCATGGCGAAGGGGATAAGAAAGCTCCCCGAGGTCTTAGAAGCTGATAAGGACACTAACCGCATTCACAGCGGCAGCATCCTCGTGACCTAGCCGCCCCCTAAAGGTGCCACTGCCGAACACCATCGCATGCACTCGTGGGGTTTGGATTTCAACACAGGCATTTTGAGGGGTTACAGAAATTCGGTCCTTAATACGCCGTAAGATGTTCTAGGCACAAGGGCCATTGCATTGGTCCCATTTTACAGGGGTGTCCAGACTTCGGGCATCTCTGGGCCACACTGGAAGAAGAGTTGTCATCTTGGGCCACGCATTAAATACATTGCAACATGTAATCACAAAAAAACCCTCATGTTTTAAGTAAAATTATGGTGTGTGTGGGCCTGCAATCGTAGCCATCCTGGGCTGCATGTGTCCTGTGGGCCGCGGGTTGGACACCCCGGGCACTAGAGCTTAAAAGAGAATGAGAAAGTGATTAAGTTACATGAAAGAAATGGTTGCTTTTATAGCCACCCCCCGAAAAAAAAAACACTCTGTGCTTGAACTTGCTCTATTTAGGTATTTTTAAGATGTGGAAGCAGACTTAATTATGTATTGTATATTTAATAGATGTTTCAAAAACTGATTCTGTTAGACAGTGGAACTTTGCCTCTCTGAGATTTTTAAGCCTGATGTTTAATGCACTCTTCATACCTTAAGTGTATCGCATAGTAACCAAGAGTAAAGAAAGATGAACTGGAAGAATTTAGAATACTGTATAAGCCTGTGAATTAACTTCAACTTCAGGCCTTTTTAGCGATGAGCTAGATAGGATTCTATGCACTTACCCTTAGGATTTGCATAGCGATTTTTCCCCTCTCCTCGTTTCTCCAGTTTGAGCTGAGTCAAATTTATTTCTGATCGCTTTCCCAATTTTTCAAAGTCACCTGTCGTCTAATACTCTTTTATAGAAACCGACTGGCTCAGCTGATGTCTGCCCAGGTTTGCATTTGAAATTTGTAATGACATCTTATAGACTTCACCTGATTTGACTGGATGGTTTTGTTTTATATCTTTCCACACTAACTTAGGTTTGTTTGGGGAGATTCAATCAGGAAAGTGTCCATGTAGCTAGTATTTTTAAATATGTGTGCATTTATTTTAAAGGGAGAGCAATGGGGCGGGGGCAGAGAGAGAGACATCCATTTGTTGTTGCTACTTATTTATGCATACACTGGTTGATTCCTGTATGTGTCCTGACCAGGGATCGAACCCATGGCCTTGGTGTATTGGGAGTATTGGAACAATACTGTAACCAACCGAGCTACCCAGCCAAGACCTAAAATGCATTTTTGAAAAATACACCACTGATATTTTTACTTTGATTTATTAGCATAGTGAACAAACCTGCAGTTTGCAAAATTCATCGAAAAGCAGTTGACAAGATGGTTACTGAGTAAAGAAGAGTCACTCTGATTTCTCACATTTGATTTTTGTTTTTAATTGTGGGTACTCTTGAGATGTGTTTAAAACTTCCTGAGAATATGTGACCTAGAAAACGAAGTTAAACAAAAAATAGGCACCTGATAGAAAGAAGTCCTGAATGAAAGTCTGTGACTATTAGAAAATAGTCACATCCTAAAAAGAAAAAAAAAAAGAAGAAAATACCATCCTATATATTAAATAACCATAGAGCTCTACCATACTTTTAGAAAAAAAAATAACTTGCCTTAAACATTTACTGAAACTTCAGAGTACTGGAGATCCATGGACATGTAAGAGTTTCTCCTGATGGGGGTAGGGGAGCAATAACGTGTTTGCTTAGAGTGTTTTGTGATGACCTGCTGCTCTCTATGTGCCTTGAAGGAATTTATGTTTTGTTTCTCCTTCAGTTGTAAGTTCTGGCAGCTTGAAATGCTTTGAAAGGAGCAAGGAGCTTCATTAGGTAGTGCCTCGAGGCAGCGTGGATGATAGCCATAAATAAAAAGAGCCGTGTCATTCTGACCTCATCACACCGCTGTGGACAAACGCATCTTAGCTACCGCCTTCGGTGTCTTCTCCTCTGATATTTTTAGGAAATTTATTGAACAGGGTAGAGCTGTATTTCTGGGGGGGAAAGCTAGACAATCTCTCAAGTTGAATTTCATTTGAGTTAACGACCTGCCTGTCCCTTTACTCTGAAGCATATTAGACGAGTAGTGGACTTCTGGCTTCTTTCCTCAGAGTTTCTGTCCTTCGGTTGGGTTGGGAGTAAATGAAGATAGCCCTGCTCACCTGCTGTGTCTTCATGGTGTCTTCATGCTGTGTCTACATAATTCTTGAGCTGTGCATCACTAGGGGCATTAATTTCCAGGTAAAAAAATCCCACAGCACTGGGATCCCTGGTTTTGGAATACTGTCTGTTGCTATTTTAAGGGGAATTTTCATGAAAACTTTGGTGGCATTCATAAAATGTTATCAGCAAAAGACAGAATAAAGGGGAACTATAGAGACTGAATAGTGTACCTTACCCCCTCTGGGGGGGAATATCACACCCACTCAGTAGTAATAGGGCGTTACAGCTTTGTGGTGTGCAGATGCCTGTATCAGCAACACTGAAGGACAACGGGCTGTCTGGCCTTTGGGCCTGGATCAGTGGGACAGAAAGGGGAGGGGCCGTGGAGCCTAACTTCGCCACACCAGGGGCAGGGACTTTCAGGAGGAGGTTTCGTTGTGATCTTGTGCAGAGGTTGTCTTCCAATCTTACTCAATCAAAATGCAAACATCATGTGCATTACAGGCATAAAACGCATCTTTTAAGTGGCTAAATAACATCACTTTGATAACCTATACACATGCCTTTATTTTTATAATGAACACTTGGATATTTTTCAGCATTTTATTTCTCGATGTTTGTTAAACAAGTACAGAAATAAATAATATTTTACCAACCACACTCCCAAGTACAAGTTTCAGGAAGATTGCTTTAATCCAGAAAACATCTCAGTCTGTCTGTCTTTCTTCCTTTCCTTTCCTCTCCTTCCTTCTTTCCTTCCTTCCTCCCTCCCTCCCTCCCTCCCTCATTCCCTCCCTCCCTTCCTCTCTCTCTCTATTTCTTTCTTTCTTTCTTTTTTTCTTTTGTTCTATCCTTTCCTTTTTCTTTTTTCCCCTCCCTTCCTCCATTTCCTTCCTTCCTTTCCTCTCTCTCTTCCCCCCACTTTTCCCCTCTGTTTCTGTCTCTCTCCCCGCTCTCTAATTCTATAGTTTTAGCAGAATAACTATGAAGCCCTTGTTAAGTAGGTACTCGAGTTCAAATCCTATATGTATGCTTTACTAGACGAATGACCTTATACAATTCCCTTAACTTCTCTGAGGTCTAATTTTACTCATCTCTAAAGTGAGGGTATTAATTATAAACTACTTCAAGGAACTAATGTGCTTGAATGAGATATGTAGGTAATGCACTTAGCCTTGATACAATAGACATTCAGTAAATGTTATGCATTGTTTATATAATGTCAGGCAAGCTATTACACAGCCACAGAGTCTCGACAGTCAGCCTTGTAGCCAGACTGTGGAAATCCTGAAGACGATTGGCTGTGTGCTTCTACTTCACAATTAACACTTAATTATTAATCACAAGTATGCACATGGCTCATTGGAAATCAATTCACCCTCCCATTGCAGTAAATTCTCTTCCATCAGTTGCTCACACACATTTGAGCACTTAATTAAATGATTTCAGAAGTAGCAGAGTGTTTTAATGTTGAACTTAGAAGCTTGAAAGTTTGTGCATAGACTTTTCAACATGGCATTTTGCCTAATAAAAGACCAGTAAATAGCACGGAGGGAGAATTTGGTAGACACCCGTATTTCCTCTGTCATTCAAATCACTTCTTTTAAAAACCTGTGGAAAACCTTTCCCTGATTATTTCTGCCTTTTACGGGTTGAAACTTTGGAGGTTTCAACCAAAGTTTCCAAAGTTTCAACTATCTCTCAGAGATTTACCTTTGATATGTTGCTTTCATACGTTTCTATCTTGTTCTTTATGTGTAAAATTGCAAGATGACTTCTCCTGTGATTGCCAAATACACATAGTTATTTCTCCTAGTTTCTGCTTGAAGTACTTTTTTTCTTCTGTCCTTTTCTCAACCCCTCTAAGACCTCATTCCTCATGACTACATTTGAATGCCTGTTCCGTTCTCTCTCCGAGGGATGCCGAATGCCTGCATCACCTGTCATCAGGTAGCAGGACCTACCTGAGTAGGGAGGGGAGGAATAACATGTCTTTGCACTCTTGTTCTGGATCTAATGGTTCCATGGAACTTTTTATCACCCATAGTGCCTGACACCTGTTAGTCATCTAGTAAGAAGGCAGTATAGAAGATAATTCCTTATTGGTAGATAGAAACTGTGTTAAACACCCTACTGATAAATGTAGGACATTAAAGATGTGTGGATGGAGGGGATGTGAGAGTGAAAATCAGTTAAATTATTTTATTTCTCGGTGATAATCATAGATCCCACATTTCCATGAGGCAATTATAGGGAAAACAGGTATTTTGTTTGGTTTTCATAAACAGATCAGAATCGTATCTAGCAATGATCTTCAATTCACACTGTGAAAATCTTTGACCTTTTTCTAGGCATCAGAAATTTAATTCCCATTGACATGCATTTACTGAGAGAGATAAAAGGGAGATGGACTGCCCCTCCTCTGTACATTTATACTTTCACTCTGAAAGACAGTTTTTCTTTTCTTTTCTGGTTTCATTATACCTTATTTGAAAAAGACAGTTGCAACACCATCTGGCTTGGAAAACCATGACAATTTACTGGAGTTGTTGATTTTAAAGTTTGAGATAAATAAACGCTAAAAATGGAGTAGCGAAGTAACAGGAGATTTGAGATTTGTGGCCTAGAATTTATGATTTACTTTTAAAATACACAATTCCCAAGGGAAGATGCTCTGGCGCGTTAAATCTGTGACTGGAATAGAATGTTTCCGTCTCAGGCCTGTGCAGAGGTCCAAACACGTAGCGTGGAGTGTTACCATTGCTATTGCAACCAATCACAACCTGCTTTTCCCTATCAGTTTTCTAGTCTCTTCTACATTTTATCTCCTCGAGCTAAATGTATATCTAGAGAGCATACCAAGCCCTTTTGAAAAGTGTGAAGCAACAAGCAACATACCGGATGGTAAATAACAGGTGAATAAGTAGAGGAGAAGCGGCCAAAAGCAGACAGAATCGTGAATGCCTGCGGCAGTTTCGGGTTGATTAGACAAGGTTATTTAGGGGCTGGTGTTTCCTGTCGTAGCCTGCCCTAGAGTTATGATATTTGGAAACGTAGGTACCTCTTCTATTTGTGTTATTTTAAAGATCCCATACCACCCTTCAAGAACCTTTGAAAGTGTTTATGACAATAGCAATGTAGCCATGCCTTAGGCATGTGCCCTGTTGCAAAAATGCCCTGCGCTATACATTTGAGTAACATCAGTAACATTAGGGCACCCAAGAAACTGTTCTGTGGCCTTTTCAATCCTGCTTTGGTGCAGATCGTCACCACAATAATTTATCCAGCTATTTTTGTTCCAGTTGTCTTCTTTCAGTACTTTTGTGCTATGAGGAGGTATTTGAGGAGATACACATGAGGTCTATTTAGAAGATATCCAGCCATATAATATGAAAAAAAGACATTTATTGAAGAAGACACAAGATAAAAGAAACACTGTACATAGGGCAATAATGCCGCAGTCCCCTTCAAAGTAGGCACCTTGAGGCCTCACACAGTTCTGCTAATTGCCATCAGCTGCCCCATTGTAGTTTCCTGAATCTCATCAATGGTCTGAAATCTCTTCTCTTTCAAAGGTGATTTTAGTTTTGGGAAAAGCCAGAAGTCCCAGGGTGCCAAACCTGGGCTGGACGGTGGCTGAGTCACCTGGGCAATTTGATGTTTCACCAAAAAACTCTGCATGAGACATGATGCGTGAGGGGGAGTGTTGTTGTGAAGAAGCTGCCGATCACCAGTTGCCCAGAGCCGCGGCCTCCCGATTCACCTAAATAGGTTCTGTGGAGGCATGTTCAAGCTTAACACCAAATTTGTTGCTCTACTTCCTCAGTTATTTTAATATAACGGCCACACAGTACACATGCTCACTCAACTGTGTCTACCTCCATCACTGACTGTAGAGTGAAGTCCTCATTGTTCACACATGCACCCTCCAGTCCACTCAACTTGACTGCCAGATCACATCAATGCCATGCAAACCATTATCCTTACATTAGCAATGGTTACATTTTCCCACACACACTATATGCATGTATACATGTACACACACATATACATATGCATGAAGATATTTTTGCATGTGTGTACAGGTGGTTTCGTGTGCATGTATGTATATAGACATGAAGGCACACACGTTTATATGTTATACATGTGTGTGCATATTATACATGTGTGCATATTTGTGCGTGCATGTATGTAATATCTCTGATAACTGCCCAAAGTAGAATATACTTAATATTGAAGAGAAGCTTAATTTTTATCAAGACACTAGAAGCTGTCTGAAATTTATTACATTTCATAGACCTGAAGTAATTACAAAATTAACAAGTACAACACAAAGATATAATATGTAAAATTAAGTCTAATGTTTATTGGCTGTTCTTTATAATCTCATGATTAGATTATGTTGGGGCAATGAATAATATAGGCTTGACCTAGAACTTTAGATAAATGCATACCTAGACAAAGACATAGAAACACACATACACATTAATGTTTTCAAACATATAAATATGTCATTTTTAAGTATATAGTTCATCAACCATATTATTTTCATCCATTATGAAAGAAGTACAGGTTTTAATTTGAAATAGTAGCTACTTGGTATTTTTAATAAAATATAGTAGTTAAAATATTGTTAATAAGTCAAAATAATGACATGAATGTAAGTGATCTCCGAGAAGAAGAAAATATATTTAAGAATGAAAGAAGGCTCTCAGATCTGGTGAGCTATGCATGTCTGTATCTGTTTATGACAGTTCTCAGTGGAACTTAACAGTGCTGGGAAGCCACAGCCTCCCCAGGTCTTGATGACAGGTAGCTGTTGCTATGACCTCTCCGTATAGTTTTGCCACCCGCGTGACCGCTGGAGGGGAGAGCGATGGGACTGAATGACCCAGCAGAAACTGTCATGACTACAGATCGGTGCTTTCTTGGCTGAAGTGATTTCTGTCCCCTTTGCCACTCTGCCAGGATGCGGATCGGGCTGGCCTAATCACCTTCTAAAAACCGCTTCATTGCTCTCATTGGACTCTAGGAAAATTCTCCACTTCTTATTACTCCTCATACACCTCTATATTTTGCTGACCTCTGACTTATGTCTCTTGACTGTCTCCTGTCCTCTGTGTGCTCCAGCCAGGCCAGTACACTTCATTTCTGCCCGACAACTTGACCGACTGGCTCCCTTTGCCAGGCCTCAAGTCTGCGGATATGAGGATGTGCGACCTTCGCACATGCCCGCCCTCTTCTGGGAGCCACCCTCGCTCCCCTCACAAATCCCTTCCTTACCTGGCTGTTTCTTGCTTGTCATTCACATATCTGGTTAGTGTTTCTTCTCTCCAAAAAGCCTCATTGCCTAGAACACTTTCGTCCCCTTCACTCTGTCCTCCAAAATGATGGATGGCGAGTCTGCTGGCCTGAATTTCCCGCGAGCCTCCCAATCAGTGTGTGCGTTTGGCACAGTCTTCAATTCCCCGTCTCTAGCAGTTCGCCTCAAATACAGCACACATGCAGTATATATTGATACTTATATACTGACACTTGTTAAATAAGAGAAAGCCTCCTCATCCTCTGGGAAAAAGCAAAAGTATATAATTATGACAGGAGACTAATTTAGAGAGGGGTTAATTCACTTAGTCAGTTCTCAGTCTCGCTGGTTCTCTCAATAAGTATTTCCTGAACACATTCGACTGTTTCTGACCCATAGCTGGTCATTGGTAAAGTTTTGATTAACTGGCCTTCAACTAATGAAAAGGGAGAATGCAAAGAAACATCTTAGAAATTTTAGGCCCCTTAGAGGTATTAGGGAAATTGTATACTCTGTGTAATATAATTTAGCTTAAGGCATGTTGAAGATATGATCACAAAGTCTAATAAGTGCATACCATGAAAAATTGCATCACTGAGTACAAAAACTAGAATAACATTCACGGCCATATGGGATTTTATCAGATATATAATCTTAAAAATACTATTTGAACTCCCTGTTATTTTTCACCGTCCAAATGCAATAACCCATTCAGCCAACTGCTCTGCAGAGGTTAATATATTGTATTTACGAAGGTGGAAAGAATCACATACGCGGTTCCCAATGAAGCTGTATCTTTTAGTTAATGTTCAATATTCTCAGACACAGAATGTATCATTTGTGTGCGGTTTATGGAATTTGAAATCTTGAGGAAATACGTGGGCTCTAGAGCGTTCATTTGCTCTAACTGCAGTAAGAGAGCTTTGTTTTGGTTTACTAGTCCAATTTTCAAAACTCATGGACACGCTCCATTAAAAGCCAGAGAGCAACAGGCAAAAATAGTTTAATAGGAATGAGCTACGACGGACATTGTGGTGGTTGGAATAATGCATTCGGTTTATAATCAATTATGGATGAAATGCCTGGTCCATATTTTCCACATCACCTCCCAGCATTGCGTCTCTCCTGCCGAAATTGATTACGGCTGTAGCGCCTCTTCTGTCTTCACCGTCTGGACCAAGAAGGGGATGACACCTGCAGAACAGCAATTAGCATCTGAAATCAATCCTCCTCAGGCTGTGTTTTTGAAGTTCACCTTGGCGAAAGTCAGCCTCCTTGTGACTCTTTTTGTGGGTGTGCGTGGGTGTGCAAGTGGTCTGTATTTGTGATTTCGAATTGGAAAACTGGCGTTGTCTGCGTGTGTCCAAAATCAGAACAAATCGGTCCAGTTAAACTCCTGTAAATAGGAGCGTGGTAATGTGGCATCCTGGTGACAAAGGGAAACACTTAGGTTTGAAGTGTTTTTATTAAGTTTAACAACCCATATTAACATTAACATACATAATGTATGAGCTGACTGCCGAGATAATGCAAGCCTACTGGGGTCGTTGTCAGTACTGTTCTTTAAACATGGTATAGGTAGTTATACTTTAAAAGTTTACTTCAAATTTCATTTGATACTTACACAGTAATTCTATGTTGGACAAAAAATAATAAAAAAAGAAAACAGAATGAAACTCTTCAGAACTAATTTTACATATCAGGTTTTTTCGATACTAACAAACCTAATATTTCCGTTAATTGAGTAGATAAAGATATTTAGGGGAATATTTCTAAAATGCAATTTAGATTTATAACAATGATGTTAACATAACTCCTTTGAGTTTATAGATGACTGAGAAAATAGGGGTAGTTGAACTACTTGACAATCATAGTGTGTGAAATCTTTCATAATTTGCACATGCTTAATTTGTGAAAAAATAGGAAGATATGTCCCTTGTTGATTGTATGTTTTACAGAAAAAAAAAAGTAACAAAGTCCAAGAAAAACCTTTCTTGGCAAGGCTGTACTATCTGAACCCTTCACAATCTTTCTTTATCGTGACAAGAACTAGATGCCTTTGTTATAGTTTATAATGATCCCAGAAAGGATGAAAACAGGCATTGAAGAAATTTACAGCGGCCAAATACAACCCCGAATGCAACTGCAGCTTCCTCACCTGCAGACCAGGTGACGTTCAGACGACAAACTCCTGCTCTCTGAGAACCCGCAGGCTGGAGGCGGGCCGATGCCAGGCGGTACCTCTTCCTGCAGCCCACACGGTCCCGGCAGTCCAGCAGTCATGCCAGCCCACGGGGATAGCACTCTCAAAGCAATCGAGGTCCCCTTGGGTTAGAGGCCAGGGGAAAAGTTCACGAAGGGCGACGGTTCCTCTCATGTCATGCGTTTTGGTAACAGTGGTCCCTGCAATTTCCATAGTCCACTTATTGCAGAAACACTCCTTGCATAACCCCAACAATCGGCACTGAGAGCATGGTCTTCTGTATTGTCCCGGGGCTTCCGCTTACAGCCATGTGAACACCGAGGAATAAAAGACCACAGCGTGCTCATTGTTGTGTCCAGTCCAGGGTCTGGCACATCCACACACACCAGGTTTGTTTTATTTAGTCATTTAATAAAATGACTGTATGCTTTATAAAATCATCTTTGCAGACAAAAGGTGTGTCTCCTTTTCCTTCCATATAATTAAGGCAGTGACTGAGCCTAACGGTGCTTAAAAACTGGGGATGTATATGTGGTATCGAAAATACAGTTTTCACCAAGAATCTGTGGGTTTTAAGGGAGAATTTAAACGAGGTGCTGTTTCCCAGCTATTTTCGTAATGCGATATGCAGAAGTGTCTTTTAACCTTCGGTGGTGGTGAGCACAGACATGATTAATAGGCAGTTGTTAACCATGAAATAAAAACGGTTTTACTCACCACCTACATTTCAGCCGTCAGTTCTCCTTAACAGCACAGATGATTGTGCAGGAATATTGGAGACTGGACTAAATGTGAACCTGGGTCTGAAGAACCAGGATCCAGATGATTCCGTTTTGGTTCCCTTTGCCATATCGTGGCGTATGACGTACTGATTGCTAACAGAGCGCCACAATAACGGCCCAAAATATTACAGAACACAGGGCCAAGGGGGCACATGATACACTATTACTGAAAGTAACCCCCATAGGTTTGCTTGTCCGCTGCCAGAGGAAAGAAGTCTCTCAATGTCGGAGATTTGTGAAAAAGAAAGGAACTGTTTATTTAAAGCTATACAGACTTAAAGTAGTGACCTAATGTCTTCATTAAAATATCAAAGTCCTTTGGGATACCCACAGACACACACAGTCCTTCCTTCTCACTCTGCCCTAATTCAGGGTACCGTATCTCAGGAAAAGAAGTAGGCGTCCAGGATTCAGGCTCCCGGCACCATCAGCTGTGTTGTCGGCCAAGATCAAGCCACGTGGTTCTCCTCTGCAAAGCTGTGGGGGTCTCCACTCTGCCAAAACCATGTGGGTCTCCCTCGCATGGCTCCGGGAGTCCCCACTCTGGTGAAACCTGCATGGTTCTCCCTTCCACCAAAGCTGCGAGGGCCTGCACTCTGGAAAACCATGTGGTTCTCCCCTTAATGACTGCCGCATCTGGGTTTAAATCCCCACACCAATCTTCCTCTGCAGCCCCATTTCCGACTCCTCCCACAATCAGCTACACTTGCCAGCATTCCTATATCCTTCCAGCTTTACTAGGCTGCCATCCTAAGTCTGGGCAGGTGTGGCCCCATGGCGTGGAGCCAATCATCTCCAAGCTCTCAGGCAGACGCTGTAACCAGGGGGAGTTGTCTCCCAGTTACTTTGTGGGTGGAAGTCACTTCCATCCCCCAGGCTCAGAGCAAGGCCACAGCTTTTTAACATATCTATACAACCAGTTAAAGGTTATAAATTTGTTAAATGACCGTGCCAGAGGTTAGCTGCAAAGCTGTTGCTATGCAAAACAGCTCTCAATGGCCCTGCTCCATGTGTCTCTTCTCCCAACTCACACCTGTGGGGGCGGGGTGAGGACATCCTATATATCTTTCTAATATTTCCTGGACACCTTGAGTTCTGGACCCCATTACAAATCCCTTTTGGGAGCCCCCCTCTTGGCTGC
>PVKM010005224.1:0-48742 GCA_004027735.1 Carollia perspicillata
AGACCTGCATCATCAAACAGCCAGAGAGTTTTGGAGAGAAGGGAACACATATAAATCCATTAATTAAAAACTTGGTACTTAAAGACTGTACTTTGAGTAAGTGTAGAATAAAAGAGTAAATTGTAGTCAGCAGGCATTGAAGCAAGAAGTTAGCATTTTGACACAAACATGAGGCAAATAACACTGGATCCAGACCAGACCTACCCAGAACCTATTTTTATGGTGACATTAGTTATAACATTGTGACATGGCCATTTCAATGGACAGCTTTACATAGCTACTTTGATAGACATAATTTGACGTGGGGAAATTTGATACAGACTGTAAAATAATCCTTTGTATTTTGATTTAAACAATTAAATAGTATGTGAAATATATACCTTGACTCATCCTAAAGTATCAGCTCATATCTACAACTACCCCTGGGGGTGGTTAATTTCAGATTGGTAACAATGTTAAAGATAAGATAAAGATTATGCATCATCTAAACAACAAACTAATATAAACAGGAAGAATGAGACAGACCAGTGTTACTTCTCTGTTGTTTAACAGTCTGTGTTCTGTTTGGGGGTTTTCTTTTTCTGCTTTCTTTTTGTAATCTTCTTTAAAATGAAACAAAAAAACAAAAGAAAACATAATAAGAAAATCATTATTCCTGAAAGCTTGATTGAAAGACAAGTTGGCAATGAGGCTCCCCGTGGGTCTGTAGCCAGCACCTCTGCCTCTGTTCTGTGATGTCACAGTGGACAGAATCAAGGGATTCTGAACATTCTGTATATCAGGTCTTAAAGGGGCTACCTTTCCTTTTATGGAGGATTGAAATTCATTAGTCCAGGCCTTTTTCTGTAGCAAGCAAGAGACAGTAGTATACCTCATATGATTAAAAGAGGCCTATCTAAAATTTGGATTTGGGGGCCATAACTAGATTCTCTAGCTTCAGCAGTATGAATATAGTGGGGTGAAGGATCCCATAGAAAATGGTAGGGGGGATCTCAATATGTAGAGGATTTGTTGTTTATCTTTAATTTTTCTAGTTTTAGTGAAATTTAAACAAATTGATTCAGACCTAACCCTTGATTTCAACTACGTAGATATAGAAAAGTGTTTCATTTTTGCTGCCACTCTAAGCATTAAGTGATCCTTCCTACTAAAAGGATTACCATATTTTGCCATGTATACTGCATGTTTTTTTGACAAAATTTTTAAGGGAAAAATAAGGATACACAATATACATGGGTATAATGATTACATGCTGTGGATATAATGATCATATACCATGGGTATAACAACAGGCAAAAAAACAAACAAACCTGTGTATAATGTGCACAAAAATGTGGGTGCACATTATATATGGCAAAATATGGTAAATATAAATTCAACTTCCTGTTGTCACTGAGTGCAAAACACTTATGCCCAGAGAAAATACACTCCACAAAAGTAACTCAGACACAGAATACATAGGATGAATACAGAGACCTTCATCATGATACAGCTATGGCATACTGCAGAACATTGGAGTAAGAAATTGTAAAATAGAGCCTAAATATAGGAAATTACAGAATAGAAGCATGGCCATGTTAACATGGTGAGATTTTTTTTAGATAGGGTCCTAGGAGTAGTGGTGACAGTAGTGTGGCACTCTACTCTTACAAGCATATCAGTGTCCCAAAAAATAGCATCTAGGTGCTGAAGACACTTTTCTCCAGAATTAGTATATATTTTAGACCCTTGAAGTATAGTGACCATATAATTAATTGTCCAAACAAGAATACATACAAGTGTGATGGGGGGAACTGTTAATGTTTACATTGGAACAGCTGACAGAAAATGGGACTATCTCGGTCACCCTCCCTTAAAATCACCATTGTTGGGCCCAAAGCTGAGCCTCACCATGTTTTTCAGAAACACAGTCAATGTGGCTTCTGATTTCTGTATCAAAAGAAATTCCTCTTCCATATCTTATTTCAGAAAACATTGAAACACCCCATTTGATGTTACTTAGGCACTATTATTCATTCCATTGTTCACCACCCGCAGTGAGATTGACATTGTGAGAGTATGTGGGACAGATGTGTTCAGTATATCATTAAACCATGGTCCAGCCTGACAGTTTCAAAGGATAAAGGAAAAGTCATGTGGAGGGGCTGTTAGAACACGATCAAAGAACAAAACATCATCTGAGGGTTGGAAAAGTAAAGAAATCAAGAGAAGTTGCTGGAACTCTGATGGCATTTCAAAGACCAAAATCATCATGTGCAAGATGACACACAGGTCCATGTAATCTATCAGGGATAGCCTGACTAAGTGCTTCATATATGTGGGAAGTCATGAAGAGGTCATCCTATTTATTTCTCTTTTCCAATGCTGATAAAGTTTTACCAATTGGTACAGATTCAGTTTGCATCTAAGGCAGCAATAACTAGAACCAGGAGTGGACTGCATCATGGAAGGCTGCATCTGAGTTTCTCTGATGCATTTCAGGCTCTAGTTTTATGAACCTGAAATTGCAGGTTCTATGAATTTTTTCTCATAAAAATAAATTGATGAGAAAAAAATCTCCAAAAGGTCCAACAGCAGCCCCTGGCCATCCTCCAATTCCCCAATTAATTAACTCTTTTACTATCCCAGACAAACATCTCTCTCCACAAACCTCCAGTTTCTCCACATTCTTTATTCCCAGTGGCTGGCCTCACTTGTTATTGCACTAAGAAAATAGAAACAGTCAGAAAAGAACTATTGCATCTTTCCACAACCAAATTTACCAGCCTACCTGCATCTGGTATTCACATACTCTATTATGGATAACTATTGTGTGGAAGACCAACTCCTCCAAACATGCTCAGGACCCTTCTTTTTCTTGCCCTCACAAGCACTTTATGAAGGTAATCAACCATTTCACATTGCAAAATCCAGTGTTGTCTTTTTGTCTTTATCTGACTTTATCTTTCAGTATCATTTATATAGTGAACCATATCCTAATTCTTGAGATACTTTCTTTTCTCTCTTTGCTTCCATGATATTATACTTTCCTGGTTTTTCCTTGTTGCTCTCTATCACCCATCCCAGCTCCTTTAGCTGGCCCAGCTTCTCCTTTGCTACATGACCTTTAAATGTTGGAATACCTGAGGGCTTGTTACTAACCTTTATTTTCCTTTATGTCTATACCCTACCCATAAATCCAGTAACATGACTTTTAAAACCACCCATATTCTGATGACTATCAAGTTTGTATATTTAGTCCATATTTATTTCCTGATATCTAACTGTCTGTTCAAGACCTCCAATTAGATTTCTAATAGGCCACTCAAAATAACCATGTCAAAAGCAAAATTTTTGATGTCCCCTCCCCCCACCACAAAAGCACTGCTCATCCTACAGTGCTTCTCATTTGCCCAGTTGCTCAAACCACAGTCCTTGGAATTATCCTTTGTTCTTCTCTTTTCCTTGTGCTTCATTTCCAAACTCTGAGTAACCTTTGTTTGTTTGTTCTGCTTGTGAAATAGATCACTTCTCTTTATCTACACCATCACCACCCTAGTCCAAGACATCATTAGCTCTCTCTTGGACTACTGTCAGATTCTGAACTCTTCCTTTTTTCAGTTGCTATCCCCTCCAAACCATTCTCTGCACAGTGTTTAGAATCATTACCATGGAGAAAGTCCTGGATTGTGACTAAAGATAATTAGACATTGTCTATTTAAGATCTGGCAAATAGTGGTCACCTATCCAGGTATAAGGGAGTCAAAGAAATGGAAGAAAGGGAAGGAGGTCAATAATCTTCAACCACCTACTCTAGGATTACTCCAATGATCAGAAAGGGGCTGTTTGTTTGTTTTTTTCATTCCTACTTCTGCCACAAACAATAGCCTTGTTCACACACACACAAAAAATAGTTACTCTAGGCCACTTTTCATTTCTTTTGGATGAATTGTGAAGTGAATCTTAACTTTCTCAATGTTCTTTAATTTATGCTAGACTGGTCTGCAAAATTCAGAGAAAAGTTTAACACATATGGCTCAAAAAAACCATACATCTGCATACATACATACACACACACACACACACAGTTAAAACAACTCATTGAGAGCACAAGTTTAAAAAGATCAACTCTGTATTAACAAACAATACAATATCCTAAATGAGTTTTTAAAAATAGTGTAATAGGCTCTTAATTTCTTTTAAAAATTCACATTAATTAATATTCTCTGGGCTATGTTTCAATCCTCTCTAGCCAGAAGCATAGAAGTCTAATGAAATTAAGTATGTATTGCAAAGTTTTTTTTTCTTTTTATCTTTTAATTTAAATTATTTTATTGTCATTTAATTACAATTGTCCATATTTTCTCCCCACCCCTACCCTCTACCCCCTCCAAACCCACCTCCCTCCCTTGCTTCCACCCTCCTCCTTGGTTTTGTCCATGTGTCCTTTATAGTAGTTTCTAAAAAACCTTCTTTCCACTGTCCCCTTCCCCTCCCCTCTGGCTATTGTTAGATTGTTCTGAATTTCAATGTATTGTAAAATTTTGACAAACACTTTTTCTTACTTTTGCTTTAAGTCACATACAGAAAACACACACATGCACACTCATTTATGCATGTTGGAAGCTGCATTAAAATATCAAAATGCAGTCACCTCCCTTGGGTTCTAGTTTGTACCACAAAACAGTACCCTGAGGTGTCGTAAACCAGAAAGAGTGAATGCATCTGCCAAAGGTATACATTTTACAAGTGTTCAGTAATTTAAATCCTAGGAGAATCTGACTCGTGTTACTCACAGTTTCCTTCATTGGCACTACACCTAATAGAGAGACCATATGTCTTAAATTTTTGTAGGGAAAATGCTGACTTCTTTTCACTCCTATATAAAATCTAATGAACAAAAATAAATTAGCAAACAAAATCAAAATGGACTTATAGATAAACAATGGACTGACAGCTGTCAGAACGGAGGGTGTTGGGGGCTGGATGGAAAAGGTGAAGGGATTAAGCAAAAAAAAAACAAAAACCCTCATAGACACAGACAACAGTATTGTGATTACTGGAGGTAAGGGTGTGGGGGAAGGTAGAAGAGGGTGAAAGGGGAGTGAATGATGATGGAAGGAGATGTGACTTTGGGTGGTGAACACACAGTACAGAAGATGTATTGTAGAATTGTACATTTGAAATCTATATAATTTAATTAAGTAATGTCACCTCAATAAATTCAATAAAAAACAGATGAAAAACTTTCAATGATGGAAATTTGTTAAATATATTACTTAAATACAATGCCATGTCTATGCAAGAAATACACCGATTAAAAATAAATAAATAAAAGAAATGCACAGATCAGAAACAATTGTTTCAAAGCACATTTCCTCACTTTTAGATCAGAAAATATAATTACCATTCATGCATCACAGTTTATTTTTAAAAAACTTCCTACATGAACCAGTGATAAGGAAGAGAGCACAAAATTTAGTAAGATGAACCTGAAGATCAAGGGCAAGTTTCTATCATTACTCCATTTTATTATCCATGAGCTCTTAATGGGTAATCACATCTACTCCTTGGGTTTGATTACCAGTTCTGCACTATGGAGCCTCACTTTCCTTATTTAAACATAGGAATACAAGGGGAAGGAGCAAGCAAAGGATCAGGAATAGAAGACTCATGGGCACAGACAACGGAGAGGATTGGCTGTAGGAGTGGGGGCAGGGCAGGGGTGAGCAAAGGGGGAAAAGGTGGGACAACTGTAACTGAACAACAATAGATAAATAGATACAAATGGTAATAATATTAATACTTGTCATAGAGGTTTCTGTTACCAGCATTAAATGGAACAATGCATATGAAGTGCTGAGCCCAATGCCTGGCAAGCTATATTTTTTCATTGAGTCCATGGTAAAGAAAATCTTTAATATAGGGGTTTAACTTCTTTAATTATTTATGCCATAATTTTTTATAAAGCATGTTCTATGTGTCATAGAGGTAAGACACGGATATTATAGTTTGGAGGGAAGGAACAACAGATAAGTAAACAGTTTAGCCTCCATGTCCAAAGGATAGTAAAAGGATTCAGTGGAAGTACATGCATGAAATATTTAAAAAATTGAACAACACTATAGTAAGAGAATCCTGGTCATTTACACTTATTCAATTTCATTTTTAAGATGTTTTATTCAGATATATTTCACATATCATAAAATTCCTCCCCTTAAATTAGACAGGTGAATGCTTTTTAGTATATTCATGGAGTTGGGCCTCTATCACTATAATCTTAGAACGTTTTCATCACACTCAAAAGAAACTCTGTATCCACGAGCACTTATTCATCATTTCCCTCAAATGCTGTCCTTCTCACCCGTGCCCTAGGCCAGCATTAATCTACTTTCTCTCTCTATGGATTTGCCTACTGTAACTATTTTATATAAATGAAACCATGCAATATGTAATCTCCCTTGTGACTGGCTTTTATTATTTAGCACAATGTTTTCCAGGGTCATCCATATTGTAGCATGTATCAGTATTTCACAATTTTTTTATTGTTGTTCAGTTACAGTTGTCCCCATTTTTCCCCCATTGCTCTACCTTGCCTTGCCCTCCCAAAGACAAACCCCACCCCATTGTCCTAGTCCTTTGTACGTGTTCCTTGACTTGACCCTTCTACAGATATATGGTATTTTCTTTAACCATTCATTAATTGATGGACATTTTGAGTTGTTTCTACTTCCTGGCTATTATGAATAATGCTTCTATAAACATTCATGTACAATATTTGCTTGGACATGTTTTCAATTATCTTGGGTAAGTAGCTAGAAGTAGAATTTCAGATGATATGGGAACTCTATGTTTACTTTTTTGAGAAACTGCCAGGCTGTTTTCCAGCCTATACCATTTTACATTCCCACCAGCAGTGTAAGAGGGTTCCAATTTCTTCACATTGTTGGTAACACTTACTATTGTCTGTTTTTTTAAAATATAGAAATCCTAGTGAGTGTGAAACAGAATCTTATTTTGCATTTCCCTGATGGCTAATGATGTTGAAAATCTTTTTGTATTCTTGTTATCATGTGTATATTTTTTAGAGAAATTTATTTGACAAATTTTTAACTAGGTTATTTATCTTTTATATTTTTGAGTTGTACAAGCTCTTTATATATTCTAGATACAAGTCCCTTATCAGATATGTGACATACCGAAAATTTTTGGGTTATCTTTTTACTTCCCTGAAGGTGTCCTTTGAAGTATAAAGTTTCACTTTGGTGATTTTCAACGTACCTGTCCTCTTTATTTCATCATTTGTGCTTTTGGTGTTATATCTAATAAACCATTATTTGAACCAAAGTCACAAAGATTTATAGCTGTTTTCTTCTTTGAAGATTTGTATGATTTCAGCTCTTACATTTAGGCCTTTGATCCATTCTGAATTAATTATTGTGTGAGATAGGTGTCCAATTTCAATCTTTTGTGTATGAACATCTAGTTATCCCAGCACATTTTTGAGAAGACTTATTATCCACCTTATTGAATTGTAGTGGTTCCCTATTGAAAATCAGTTGACTATACTATGACGGTTTGTTTCAGATTACTCAATTCTGTTTCCTTGATCTATATGTCTATCCTTATGTCATCACCTTACCACCATGATTATAGTAGCTTTGTTGAGAAGTATGACTACTTTCTCTTCTTCCTTTTCAGTTTTTTTCTATTCTTGTTCTATTGCATTTTCATATTGTATGTGTCATATTTTAGAGTTAGAATGTCCTTTTCACCCTGACTGGTGTGGCTCACTTGGTTGGGCATCATCCAACAAAGTAAAAGGTCACCTGTTCAATTTCTGGTCAGGGCACATACCTGGGTTTCAGGTTTGGTCCCTGACCTGGGAGCGTAGGAGAAGCAACTGATCAATGTTTCTCTCTCGCATTGATATTTCTCTCCCTTTGTTTCTCCCTCACTTACCCACTCTCTAAAAATAGATAAATGACATACTTTAATAAAAAAGAAACTAATGCAATATTAAAAAAATAAGAATGTCCCTTTCTGACAGAAAAGTAGTTGGAAATTTGATAGAGCTTGTATTGAATTTGTAGGTCAATTCAGGGAGTATTGCCATCTTAACAAAATCAACTCCATCCATTGTGCACACAACAGTCAGTAATATTTCTAAAATGCAATTCTGATCATGATGCACTTCTATTTAAAATTCTTCAATTATTCTTCCCAATTCCCTACCCACTACCATAGTCTTCAGCATAAAATTTTTTTTACCATGCCTTACAATCTTTGAACTGGACGATACTTTTTAACCCATGTTCCTTGTGTTTTAGATATGTTGTAACACTCATGTATCATAAGCAGTTATCCAAATAAACCACCCTTTCATTCACTGCCATGCCTTTTCATGGGCTTTTATGTCTGAATTTTCTGTGCTGCTTCTTTGCCTCAGTAACTTGTACTAATCTCTGGGAAGCTTTCCTTAACAGTCCCTGGGTTAGGCACATATGAGATCACACAGCATCCTGTGAGTACTTCTCAATTACAGAAGTGGTAATATTGCCACATCACTTTTTTCTCCTCACCACACTGTGAGTTTGAGTACTATTAGGCTCCTGATATTGGCATATCTTCCAGAAATATGTAACTCTCACTAAAGCTACAACCATTGCTTGCGCTTAACTAAAACTGTTTTTATTTTATTGTCTTTAGTTTGATTCTCCCACTTTTTTAGAATGGAAATATCAAGAGTAGAGTGGAGGTCAAACACTTAAGATTAAAACTGACTTCAAAACACATGCATATGTGTTTTATTTGTAGTATTTTGTCTATAACTCATTTTCCAAATACCATATATAAATATACTAACACAAATTGTCCAACATATAATGGTTGATGGCTAAGCAGTAGCTATAAAGAATATAGGTGTATATCCTTATAATTCAAAGAAGCGTACACTATAGAAACAGTGTGGTCAAGATGTTGTGGGCACAAGTGGTTGAAGAAAATGACTTCCTGACTTCATTTTTGAAAGGTTCTATAAAGAATGTGTTTTTGAACTAAGCTTTGAAAGATAAATATGAGTTTGTTACATACGTGGAAGTAGTAATCAAATAAAAGGAATGGCATTCAAGGCAGAGAAAATAACATGTGCAAAGAAAATATGGAAAGTGTGAATATGTAGGGAGTGCTTGTGAAACTCCAAGTACCTTGAAATTGTTAGAACATAGGATAGGTGGAAGGAAAATCATGGAAAATGAGATTGGCAAAGAATTCAGGGAACCTGCCATGAAAGGCTTAATGAGTTATTCCAAGGGAGCATGGCATTTATCCTATAGGTTACAGGACACCATTAAGAAGGTTTTCATCATGGAAGGAATAGGATTTGATTTCTGTCTTGGAAAGATCATGCTGGGTCTACTGTGGAAAATGGATGGTGGAATGAGGAATGGGTTAGGACTAGAAGATTACAGACCAGTTAGAAGGCTGCATAATAAACCAGGTGAAAGAAGACAGCTGGTTGAATTATAACAGTAGCAATGGAAATAGAGGCAATTGATGTGTTTAAGAAATAGGAAGAGCCAGCAGATGAGACTTTGTCATTGATGTGGTGAGAGAGGAAGAGAGAATAACCAAGTATCAAATCCATGATTTGGTAACATGGCTGGGTGGGTGATGGTCTGTTATTGAGAGACATTAAGCTGTCAACGGATTACACTGTTAGTTGTTTATAGTGGATATATCATATCATGAAAGATTGCTGAACAAGGATTTTAAGGACAATGGAGCCATTAGCTTGTTCCAGGGAATGTAGAAGAGAAAACACAAAAACAAATTCCTAAATCGCTACTTTTTCATTATATTCTCTCATATAACTTGAATAAGAGCCAGGGAGTTGACTCTTGGGCAAGAGCACAGGCACTGACTATTCCTAGCTCTATCTTTGCGTCAGAAGTCAGGCTGTATGTTTCATAGGGATATTTCTCACAACGTCATAACCCTTGGTCACAGTCGAGGATTGACCACCTGGTGACCCCACAGCATCGTGCCCAGATCCTGAGCTACATTCTGGAGAACATCACATCACTATTACTCAAACCTCAAGTGATTGCATTCACATTTCTAAAAGGAACAGTTGACCTCAACTGAGGCTGGAAGAACATGCTTGCTAAGGAAACAATGATAACATCATCCAGCTATGCTGTAATACTGACCTTGATTCTCATTCACTTCAGTACTTTAGCAATTCCCTTATGAGCAGATGTCAACATATGTCACATAATGTACATTTGGTTTCAATTGTTTCATGGTAGTGCATGCCTTATGCTAGTTGATACATCATTTTTCTTCTGGATCTACGTGCATAAGTGTTCAAGTTTTGTTAGGCTGAGAGTGACTTTCTTTTTCTCTATAATATTAGTGTCTAAGATGAAAACAGAGAAAGCTCAAACCAGGCACT
Source organism: Carollia perspicillata (assembly GCA_004027735.1). Taxonomy (NCBI): domain Eukaryota; kingdom Metazoa; phylum Chordata; class Mammalia; order Chiroptera; family Phyllostomidae; genus Carollia; species Carollia perspicillata. The sequence continues at coordinate 10,436 of PVKM010005224.1, forward strand.
CTATTCAGAATGAGACTGTAAGCTCTCTGTCCTTATAAAATAAAGTGCCACCTACATGCCTTTGACATTTTAATTTTTATATATTGATCTGGACCTTTTGCCAAGTATATTACCATGATTGATTATTGGCATATCTGTCAAAGGGTGAATCCTTTAAGAATCAACTCAAGTCTTAGCTTCACCACGATTAAACTAACTATTCTAGCTCACACTGATTTCTTTCTAAACTATAATGACTGCTATTTTCAGTTTAGCTTTTAACTATAGTTGAATGTCATATGTTGCTTTAGTCTTTCCAATTTTATTATAAGCTCATAGAGGCAAGGGAATACATCTTACTCCTTGATTATTTCACAGAACATTTAGCAATGAAATATTGGATTGCTTGATTGAAATACTATTTGTATAGAAGTAATGTCTTCCAGGATACATGAAATTACTCAATTGACTATATAATTGACATTATTCTAACAGGCTCAGTTTTCACATTTGCATTAGCCTTTCTGCCATGGTCATAAATAGGATTACAATCATAATTTAATGAGGCCAATTTTTTGTTTAGCTTATGAGAACTGGCTTCATTATTTTATAGTAGAATCATAAACTTGCTTCTCTTTGGAATGCTTGATAGAGTGTAGTGATAACACAACTAAGTTAAACTCCTAACTGAGTAAGTTCCATTCATTTATTAATTTTACTAAATAGCACAGCATTTGTTCTAACATCTAGTATATTTTCAGTGGGTATTATTTAAGATATTTTGTTATACATGTTGATAGTTTATTTATAGCACATTTCCTGGTGATTAATGTTGACACAGTTATCATGTTTATTCATAGAATAATGCAAGCTGGACTAAGTTCCTTGAAAAATAGGACCATCACATTTATCCAGATGGGTTAGATGCCAACATGTGTGGATTAACCTTCTGTAAAAAATCATGACTTTTTAGTATTATTATTATTGTTGTTTTATTTATATATCAGATGACTATGACTTTAACTTATGCAAACAAGATTGATACCATTGCACACAGACATTGATTGTTAGAATAGAATTTTCCTGATGAGGCAAAAAATTTTAAACACTTATTTTTATTTCTGTTAATTCTAACTTTTTTGTCAATCTTACAGGCTAGATGAGTTTGTCCTTAGCTCCATATAACAAATAAAGTCACAATTCGCCAAACATTGCTGTGTTATATAGCCATAACTTCAGAATAAATATATTTTAAAAATAATTTTATTAAATACCAACCTGAAATAACTATAAAAGCTGCGACTGAGCATTAAATTCATAATTCAATAAAAGAACATGTTTAAGCATGAATAATTGAATGCTCAAATTTGTAAGTTTTTACATTTCTAAAAGGAGCTTGGCAATCATAGTTTTCAATTTAGTAATAGATTGGTTTGGGAATAAATTAGAACTCATCAGCAAGGAAATGATTAAAGTAGCTATAAGAGCTTGATTTCTGTGTGCATTCACTTATTAAATGCCGCTGTTAGCTATTCTGACCACGCTGTATAACTAGCTGTTGTCTGGCTCCAACTGTGCAATATCCATATTAGAGCAAATACGTACCAATTGAATATCAAATCCTGCCAAGTAGAATATATAGTCCTGTGTTACAGATGTCTTGCTGTGCCTGATTCTGAAAATTCCATGTATGATTCAAGTGGATATTAGCATTCATCGCATAGAGAACTTTTAACTGAGGAAAGTTCTGAAGCAATAGTTATACAAAATGGCTCCCTTTTTGGGTGCTCTGCAGCTGTCAGGAAATCTTATGTGATTACATTTAAGCCTTGAACTGTGGGGAAGCCAAAAACCATTCCAAACATATTCACAATTCACCAAGTTTCAATGGTGGAATCTGAATGAAGACTTTTTGGAAAAAATCAAAATTGACACATCAATATTTTGTCCGCTTCTAGAAGGGACCACCTTTGCAGCAAGTTTTCTGGGATGTCATGCTCATAGAACCAGGGATAGCAACTTTCAAAGATACAACACTCTGGCAAAGCTAACAGAAATGAAAGTTCACAGTTTCTATGTCTGGCATTCACGTATATCAGTAGAGTAACAGGAGCATGAAAGTATTTGATATAGTTATTTTGATCAGCCTAATAGCTGAATTATATTACTGCATGGTGGAGTTAATACACTGTGTGATCAACAATTTGTTTTATATACTGAAATACAAAATCCGAGGATATTGTGACCAATTTGGTAGCCACATATTGATGTAGCTGATGCTTTGCCTTTAATACAGAATGAGAGTTAGAAGGGAAAAGTGAAAAGGAGCACTGTGTACTAGATATCTCTGCTTTTTATTATTATTGAATAATATTACTTGAGCATTCACATGGTACATAACACTCATTTAAGGAATATCAAGATGAATGTAACATCCTGTTTATTAAGAAATTTGCAATTCAAGTGGGAAATTAATAAAGGCTTTTCCTACTGAAATTTTACAATACCTTCTTTTTGTAATGTACTTTTGTATGTACAACATGTTTCAGAATCATATCTCTGCACAAAAAAGGACATAGCTAATTTATTCTACCCATTACTTTCATTTAGAAATTTCCTTTCAGGCACTGGCTGGTGTGGCTCAGTGGATGGAGTGTCAGCCTGTGAACCACAGGGTCACCGGTTCAATTCCCGGTCAGGGCACATGCCTGGGTTGTGGGTCAGGTCTCCAGTAGGGGGCGTGCGAGAGGCAACCACACATTGATGTTTCTCTCTCTCTCTTTCTCCTTTCCTTCCCTCTGTCTAAAAATACTTTTTAAAAAGAAATTCGCTTTCATAATTTTAGCTATTTTTAGTCATTAACCATGAAACAGACACCCGTGGGCACACACACATCTTCCCAAATTCCTCCTTAAATCTCTCCACTTCCTCACATCCCAATCAGCTCATAGACATTTAAAACAATCTTTAAACTCATACAAGGCAGAAAATTTTAATAATTATTTCATGGAAAGTAAGTGAAATTGCACTGTAACTCCACCTGATTAAAACATTCCTTTTGCATTGTCATGTGTATATTATGGACAAATATCTTTTGCCACACTACATTTTTGCATGCAAGGAAGGTAAAAATTTATTTCCAAAGAGATAATAAATAGTAGAATGTGTTAGAAATATACTAGAGGCTTTTACAGAATATACTAGGTTTTTAGATGAACAAACTAGAAACTATTTAAATTGCGTGCTATTTTTTTAATTTTATACTTATAGCATAAGGATTATACATTTCCAAGAGAATTTAAAGGCCTTAAAACTTTTGAAAGTAACATTTTGCTGTATTTTGAGAGATATATCTTTTAAATGTATATTTAAATGTTAAAAACAGAAAAATATACAGATAATTTAGTGCTTAATGCTAAAAAAAAAAACAGTTTTGCTTCTTTCCCTGTAATAATGTATTATTTTGTGTAACAATTTAGGGTGTTCGAAGCACTTTATTACCTTATTGAATATTCACAACAGGCTTGTGAGTAGGCAGGGATGATGTGTATTTCCATCTTCTTTTCTATACATCGTAAAACTAATAAAGAGAGCTGTGATTTGATTGTGTTCACATAGCCAAACCCATAGTTCTATGTTCTGTCTGAGAGATCAGGATCTTTTAAATTATTTAAGGGCTTTTTTTCTAAATAAGCTATATTCAGGTTTTGCTTTCAGAGTTCAAGGAGAGTGACTGTCAACTACGATGGATAAAAATCTGACTCTTTCTCCAAGCAAGTCATATTTGAGTCTGCTCTTAGGAAAGCAAGAATGCTCCCAGAGATCTTGACCTACACTCCATCCCCCAGTTCCCCGCAAAGTTAAATGGAAATGCCACTTTAAATTGGGAACTGTCTTCAGCTTTCAGCAGTCAGCACCTTGAATTACTCTCAGTTTCAGATTATCCTCTTGTTCTTCCTCGGACTGAACCAGAAATTGACTACCAAAAAGGATGAAGAGCCCTGGCTGGTGTGGCTCAGTGAATTGAGTGCTGGCCTGTGAACCAAAGGGTTACCAGTTCGATTCCCAGTCAGGGCACATGCCTGAGTTGCAGGCCAGGTCCCCAGTAGGGGATGCACAAGAGGCAAGCACACATTGATGTTTCTCTCCCTCTCTCCCTCTCTCTCTCTCTTCTCCTCTGTCTAAAAATAAATAAAATATTTTTTTAAAGGATGAAGAGGAAAGCAACTATTCCATGGGCATTTTTTTCCTCAATATTTAGTTCTAGGAGGGAAATGTGTGTGTGTGTGTGTGTGTGTGTGTGTGTGTGTGTGTGTGTGTGTGTGTGCTCATGCATACACACACACACACGCACGCCAGGTACTTTTCACTTATTTTTCCAGTTGGGCTATTTTATCAAATGATAGGTTTTACTCTTGTTAGATAATTTTTATGAGTTTGGTCACTGCTAGCTCTAATCTGTCCACTTAGATTATACTTAATGTCTCCTACAACAAAAACAACAAAAAGGAGTTAAGTAGGGAAATCACTATAAGGCTGAAAATGACTACAAATACATTTTTAGTATTATGATAAAAAATGAAAGATCTGAAAAGGAAACATTGAAATGCATGAGACAATGTAGAATATCTAAGTAATGAAACAATATTGGAAAAACTGGGTATGAATTTATAAACAAGAATTAGCTTGTTAGTCTGCTAGTAATTTTGAGTCCAGTCTAACAACCAGTAAATATGTTCCATCTTGGGCCTGCCTACCTCAACATAATTAAAATATGATTTGTATCAGTAACCAAATTTGCAATAAATAATAATTGCCACTGACATTTATTTCAGACTGAATATCTTTTGATAAATTTCATAGAATGAGAATAGGGGAGGGAAGGGAGACTGAAGAGAATAGAAAAGCAAAAGATTTTGAAGGAAAAAAAACTGGTTTTACTATGCTGTACATCTGAAACTAATACAAAATAATATTGAATGTAAAGTATAATTGAAAAATAAAAACTAAATTTCAAAAAGAAGAGGAAATTTGGACACAGACACACACAGAAGGAAGACTGTGTGAAGAATCAGGGAGGAGACCATCTATAAGTCAAGGAGAGAGACCTCAAAAGAAACCAACACTGTCAACACTTTGCTTTTGGACTTGTAGCCTCCAAAATTTTGAGACAACAAATATCTGTTGATTATGCCATAAAATATTTGGTTTTATCTATCTCTGCAATCTGCCAACTCTCCCCAAGCCTAGTATAGAGCTTTGTACATTACTAACACTCAAGGCACATTGTGAAATTGAAGTGTAAAGAAAAATGAGGGTGGTAGAAGAACTGACTTTCAAATCATCCTTGACTTTCCTGAAACATTTGACCCTGCTAACTTAAATTTATTTAACCTGTGTTTTGTAGTTACTTCTCTGTAAAATTCATAGGGTCATTGTGAAGAGTAAAACGTGATATATGTAAAGTATTTAGCATACTTCCTGGTACATAAGCGCTAAACAATGTGAGTTACTATTACTATTTTTAAAAACAATTCAGGAGGCAACTGTAGTTTACTGAAAAGAAGATTAAAGTTAGACTTCAAAGACCTGGTTTTGAATTCTTGTTCTATTACTTAGTTCTCTGATTATGTGTGAGTAACTGATCTTATCCTTGATTTTCTCCTATTATTTTTTAAAATTAATTGATTAATTAATTAATCAATTAATTTATATTTAATATATAGATTTCTTTCTTTTTTATATTTTTATTGTTGATACTATTATGAATGCCTCCACACCCTACCCCTGGTGCCCATCCCCTCCTTTTTGGCCATCTCCACACTGTTGTCTATGTCTATGGGTTATGCATATATGTTCTGTGGTTGATCTCTTCACCTTCTTCCTTATGCAGGGAAGTCCTGAAGCTTAAAAGAGATATCCTACATTGTAGATATCTCATGATGAGGAAGATGCTTGGTATGTGGTAATGGTTCAATAAGTGTTGGTTCTTCTCTACTCCATTACCTTACTCACACCCCAGAGTACTCTGATCACAGTAAAGCCTTAATGAATACTGAATGGGTGATTGGAAAAAAGTCACTGAAACTGCTTGATGGCCATGATTCAGGAGATTCAGATTTTATAAATATAAAATGTAAATAATTCAAGGTCACAAAACTGTTTCTCAGACTCTGAACACATGATTCCAAACTCAGAGCTTCTTTACACTATAACCCAAAGAGGGAAATGAGGGAACATACACAAAAGGTATTCTTAGACTTAAAAAAAAGATGAGAAAAGAGACTGCATGAGTTATTTTCATTAGTTTTTACTGACATAAAATAAGAATAGTGCTTGTCTGAAAGTGTTTGGTAAATCAAACAGGTCAGAGGCATTAAAGGAAATTATTTTAAATATGTAGGATGATCTATGTCTGTTCTATCCAAAATGGTAGTGATTAGCCAGATTTGTGGGTTTAAACTTAAATTAGTTAAAATAAAATAAATCCACTCCTTAGCTTCATTTCAAGTCTGCTATAGTTACATATGTTAATGGCTAACACACTGAACATCATCAATTTATACATTTCCGTCATTGCAGAAAGTTTTATTTAAAGTAACCTGTCAAGACTTAATGTATTAGGTGTAGGAGAATCATAAGTGCTGCAGAGCACCTCCTGAACTGTTCAAAGGAACACAAAATTGAAATTGTGGAATAGATGACCACAAAGTATTATATTTTGTTATTAGTTGAGCACAATGCCAAATCCAAGCCATAAGAATAGATTCTGACAACTATAGATCAATAATTCTTATGCCTCCATTGTGGGTGTGGTGGTTGATGAACAAAGAACAGTGTCAACAAATGCTTAAGAAAAAAAAATATAACCTTCTAGGTAAAATCAATCATAATTTCTAGAAAAGGCAATTATGACTGATAACATCAAGTAGGGTTTTTGAGCATTTTGAGTAAGAGGGTTGAAATGGTTATAATCTATTTAGACTTTCAAAAACTTTGAGAAGTTTCCACACCAAAGGCCCTTTAAATTTAGGTCACCCTAGAGCTACATACAGAGAGTGTCTGTTATTGAACACATAGCTCTAAAATTTCTTCCAAGTAACATTTGATGCCAGCCTTCCTGAAAATGAACTGCCAATCTGACAAGGACAATGTGCATGGACATCTCCCAAGGCTGGATGAGTGGGTAGAACTCAGAAGATAAGCTTCAGTGAGCTAAATGTTATTTGTTAGAAATCGAGCTTCAAAGAATAACCTTGGCATTTAACATACTGAGAACACGGAGTTGAAAGCAAGAAACAAGAGCTCCTTTGATTCTTCAAATATGAATGAAGCTGAAGCAAATCGAAGATATGATATAGCGAAAGGCATACAGAATTTAAAAGTTGACTGCAGTAGAATCCTAGCTGTTATCTAGTCAGCTCTCCCACCTAAAGGTGTCACTCCTGTCTCATCCTAGCCTTTTCTGAAATACTTCCAGTTTTGAGGCGTGTGTTCCCTCCATAGGACAATCCATTGTTTTTGGTTCTTCCTTTTTGAACCATGCAAAATAAACACAACTCCTCTTCTATTTAAATGCCATACACATGCTTTAAGATACCTATTGCATACAATATGTGCATACATTTCCCTGTTCCTGTTAAAGTTAGAATCTAGTGGAGGAAGTAGACATCTAAAAATTAACCATCCAAATGAGTGTATAATAGCAATGTCATACGTGCTATGAAGGAAGAAACATCTCCCTACAAGAATGTATAGCAAAGGAATCTGAGTTACACTTGTCCATTGTTTCGTGGATGTTTATCATATCCTTGAATACCATGTCTTCCCACATGTCACAGCAGGACTGGGGACCAAAGAGCTTTTCAAGCAATGCTTATTTTAAAATAACTATTCATTTTGAAATAATTTTAACTTACTGACAAGTTACAAAAATTGTACAATGAGTAACCACATTACCTTGACTAAGCTTTCTCTAATGTTAACATCCTACATAACTGTGGTACATTATCAAGTCAGGAAAGTAACAATGGCATAATATTACTAACTAAACTACAGACCTTAGGTGAATTTCAACAGTTTTGCCACTAATGACATTTTCCTGGTCTAGGATCCAACCCAGAATCCCACAGTACAATCACATGTCATGTCTCCTTAGTGTCTTCCAATCTGTGATTGACTCTCAGTCTGTCTTTGGTTTTCATGACCTAGATGCTTTTTAAGAATTCTGATCAGTTATTCTGTAGAATTCCCTTTAAATAACTTTGATGATTTCTCACAATTACATTGAGGCTATTCATTTTTAGCAAGAAAAGCACAGAAGTGGTATGCCTTTTTTAGTGCATCATAGCACAGGGTACATAATGTCCATGTCTTATTACCAGTAATGTTAACATTGATCACATGGTTAAGGTGGCATTTGCCAGACTGTTTTTTTAAATATGGTTTTATTTATTGCATTTAAAAGCAGAGCACTCTTTAAGAATATTTGATGGAGTGATACTTTAAACAAACAAGTGCTTCACCCCTCTGTCCCCTAAGTACTCAGTTTTCACCCCTAACCCCCCAAGCAGTAATCAGTTTTACAGTTACTTGTGTGCTCCATCCAGTTTCTTTCTATAAATGTAAGCAAATATGAATATACATATGTTCTCTCTTCCTCCCCTTTCTTACACAAAAGAAAGCATACTGTACACACTCTTTTGCACCTTTTTTTTCACTTAACATATCTTACAGAGTTCTTTATATCAATACAGAAATAACTTCCTTGTTTTTGTTAAGTTCCATAGTGTTCCATTGTATGGTTGTACTATAGATTATGTAGATAGACTATCTCAATAGGCATGTGTGTTGTTTCCAGTTCTGTTCCATGGCAATTGATGCTGCAAAAACAATCCTATAAATATACCAGTTTACACCTGTGGGAATTTATCTGTAGAATATACTCCCAGAAGTGATACTTTTGGGTCAATGATATATGCACTCGTCATTGCCAAACTGCCTTTCCACCAGTTTTTTTCCTCTCAACTTTATAATCTGTGTTGCATTGATTTAATCTTTACTGTATTTTTCCATTACCATTTACCCCCTTATACCTCCCTTCCCCCAGCAACACCACACTGTTGTCTGTGTCCATGAGTCCCTTTTCCTTTTTGCTCAGTCCCTCCACCCCATGACTTCCCCTGCTTCATACCTGTCATCCTGCTCTCCATCGGAATCTGCTCCCATTTTTCCTTGTTAGTTCAGCTTGTTCATTAAATTGCCATATGAGTGAAATCACATGGTATTTGTTCTTTCTATCTTTACGAAAATGATAGGCCAAAATGGCACTTCAGTGTACAGTCACGTTTGCCTCATAATAATGAGAGAAGATGAACATTCTTTTATATGTCTAAGAGCCATTTGAATTTACTTTTCAGTGCACTGTCAGTCATCTAATCTGTCCATGTTTTATTCAGTTGTGGATTATTTACTTCATGGTTATGAAAAGTCTTTACATATTAAGGAAAATTAGCCAATTGTTATATTTATGTTAGATATCTTTTTGCTTGTTCTTTTAGATCCACTCCCCACCTGTCTCTTCCCTTTTCTCTGCCCCAGGATGCTTACCCAGGTCATATCAATGGGCTTGAGTGCCCTGCAATCTGTTTGGTCAATTGGAAGACTCATTAGGAGATTAAAGGGTGGGAGGAGCATGAAATTGAAGTATTTATTCCTCCAGCTCCTTCCCTACCCAGTTGCCTTGGGATGACTACATTCATAGGCCAATGTAATCTTCTCCACAACTTTCCTTTCATGTTCCAGTAACCATTCCCTCTCCTTGCTCCTTCAAGCCTGGCAGTCATAAGAGCCCTGGTGTTCTTAACTCTGGAGTATTACATTATCCTTGTGGTTCCCTATTTACCCTGTCCACACCTTTCTAAAAAGTCTTTTTACCAAATTCTCCTTGAATTGACCATCTGTTTCATACTGGGACTCTGATTAGTGCAATATGAGTTGCAAATATTTTTACTTAGCTTTGTCTTTTGTCTTTGCTCATGGTGATTTGAGTATGTAGAAGCTTCTGTTTTGTTTTGTTTTTAAAATGTAGCAAAATTTCATTAGTCACTTTTGACGACAGTTTTATTTTGAGTCATAGTTAGGAAGAACTTCCCTATTCCATTGTCATAAAGAACTTTTCTAATGTGTTGTTCTAGTAGTTATATGGTTTCAGTTCTTTATATGTAAGTATTTTATCCTTTTTTATTTGTATTACAAATAGATTGCTTTCTTCTAAACTTCCTATTTGTACAAATGGAAGCTATTGATTCTCTGCAAAATTCTTTTTTTCTACACACATAGTTTTACTCTAAATACATACAGACAGTTCAAACTTTTTAATTTTTACAGCTCTCATTTCATTCTTTGTCCAATTATGTTGGCTGCTACCTCAAATACTGTTAAATAATAAAGATGATAGTAAGCATCCTTGTCTTGCTCCTTACTTTAAAGGTATTAATTGTATGCTTGTTATGACTGACGGTGACTTTTGGTCTAGGGGAGATATATTTTATTATGTGCAGGAATTTTTATTGAGTCATTTTTTTCATGAACGGGTATTACATTTTGTCAATTGCCTTTTGAATATTTGTGGAGATAATCATATTTTTCCTTAGTATATTAATATGATTAATTATATACCCTTGCATTCCTGGAATAAAGCTTATCACGGTGGCTTCCTTTTTAATGTGTCACTGCATACTGTTTGTTACTATCTTTTTCACTTTTAAAAAATATTTTTTTATTTATTTTTAGAGAGAGAGGAAGGGAAGGACAAAGAGTGGGAGAGAAACATCAATGTGTGGTTGCCTCTCATGTGTCCCCTACTGGGGGCCTGGCCTACAACCCAGGCCTGTGCCCTGACTGGGAATCGAACCGGCGACCCTTTGCTTCACAGGCTCATACTCAATCCACTGAGCTACAGCAGCCAGGGCTATCTTTTTCATTTTTGTGTATATATTCATAAAAGTAATTGGCCTATGGCTTTCTATATTTCTTTTTCCAAAAAAGAATTAATGTTTTTAAATTACAGTATAGTTGACACACAAAAGTAAATAAGTTTCAGCTGTACAACATAGTGATTCAACATCTGTATACCTTAGGAAGTGATCACAGTGATAAGTCTATTTACCATCTGTCACAGTACACAGTTGTTATGACACTATTAACTACATTTTCTATGCTGCACATTATATGCCTGTGACATTTATTTTATAGCTGGAAGTTTGTACCTCTTATTCTCCTTCAGCTTTTTTTGCAGCACCCTGTTATGGTTTTCTTTTTAAATGCCATCTTTATTACTATGCTTTTGGAATTTTTTTTACTCTTCTGAAATAGTTTAAATATCATTGGAATTCCTTAGTGAAACTGGTAGCCCTAGGGCTTTGTGTGGCAGGGTGTAGTGACTTTCTCTGAAATAGTTTAAATATCATTGGAATTCCTTAGTGAAACTGGTAGCCCTAGGGCTTTGTGTGGCAGGGTGTAGTGACTTTCTCTCTCTTAGTTCCAAGGAAATCAGTCTGTTTAAATTTATTATCTTTTCTGGAAATAGTTATACTTTTCTAGAAAATTATCTAATTCACCTTATAAAATATATCTGTATAGGGTTAAGCAAAGTTGTCTTTTGTGATCCTTTTAATTTTTTATGGCTTTGGAGTTATGTCCCACCTTATCATTTACTTTGTAAATTTGAAAAACCGCTTGCTTTTTTCTTTTGTTGATTAGGTTCCTGTTAAAGGTGAGATCATAGTATACCCAGAGACATTGAAATTAAGAACAATCTGACAGTAACCAGAGGGGAGGTGGGAGGGGTAATGGGGGAAAGGGTTTTCAGGAACAACTACAAAGGACACATGGACAAAACTAAGGGGGTGGGGTGGAAGCAAGGGAGCGAGGTGAGTTTGGCTGGGGTTGGGGGGACTGGTGGGGGGTAGATGCAGACAACTGTAATTGAACAACAATAAAATAATTTTAAAAAAGAAAAAAGAGAAAAGCAAATAATTTTTCATTTGGAATTTTGAAAAACATAGAGAAATAATAGAGAAAAAAAGCACCTAGAATCTCCCATCTGATGAAAAGCATGATAAGTATTTTTGAAGATGCATTTTCATCACTTACGTGTATTATAGAAAAAGGACAGTTGTGATCCTTCAGCGTCTGTTATTTGTATTTTCCTATTTTCACGTGATTGGTTGTTGCTTTACAATGCCATTAACTGTGACGCAGGTCAGTTGAGGGGGTGGGGCCAGGTGGAGGTTGGCAAAAGGAGAAATAGCAACAACAGTAATAGCATAAACAATAAAATAAAAATAAGTAAGTCAATATATATTTATGAGTTCAAAAAAATAATTTTATCAGGATCGTCCTAATTTGATAGATGGTACAGTATTCTGAAAAATTTGCCGTTAAGTTCTTAACTACAGATTTTATGCTTTTTTCACATTTGCATAACTTTTATTACAGTATATTATTATAATGTTTCTTTTTTTTCCTTCCTGTTTTTGAAATTTTAGAGGAGTCTGTTCTCCATACCAGGATCGTTAACAATGTAATGGTTAGTTACTGCCATCTACTGGTCACAATGGAAAATGTCATACAGTGACTTTTCCTTATGGCGTGGATATTTCCATGTGTATGAAAACACACTTAAAAAATAATTCAGGAAAACTAGGGCCACGATAATCTTTAATAAAATTGGTAATTAATAAAATTAATTTAACATTAATAAAATTAATTTTAAATTAATAAAAATTAAAGAAGCATAGAAGTTTAGTCAAAACATAGCATTGTTTCTCTTGGCTTTTCTTCTCAGTATAGATGTTTGTCTTACAGATGTACAAAACTAGTGTAATCTTACTGCTCCCAAACTAGCTAATAGCTCTCTAAAACCTGATTTTTATGTTTATCATTATCTACAGTACCATACAGTCTTGGAAATGTAATAGTAGTGGTTTAACATAACGTAGAGGTTGAACATTGATTTTAATTAATTAGTTTTTATTGTTGATTCACATAGCAATTTTTGCTTAATAAGTGGCTATACAACCCCTAAATGAAGACAATTAGTCCAAGAGGTTCAAGGAACAAGAGAGATGACAGGACAGTAATTATTTGAGGCATAGAATAACTGAAAGGACTGTCCTTCTGTCCTATTACACATACCATTTGAACTCAAACAGAGGAGAGATTATTTTTTTACTTAACATAATCTTGTTTTGAATAGAACATGTAGAAGTTCACACAAGAGACTTCATTGTCCATTTCATAAGCAGGAGAATGCTAGTTATAGCCCTAATCTATTGAATGATTTGTTGCTGTACATAGTTACCCCAAGGTATATGGGTTTTGTTGTCACTTTGTAGATGGTAAAATTGACACTTGGTGAGGTTAAGTGACTTGCCCAAGCTCACAGAGCTAGTACATGTTGCAGTTCTTTATTCTTGATCCTCCTCTCTTCTTATTCTATGTTAAGCTCATGGATTCTCATTTATATGCCTGTGACTTAAAGCTCTTCAGTCTGGTCCACCTTTTATCACCCATTAGCTATAGACCAAAGCTCTTGCAGTGATTTGTTAGAAAAAAAATCCTGAAAAAGTCATAGTATGTAGGCTAGAATATACATCCTGTTATTCTTGAAGATTAGGATCATGTGATGCTCCCCAAGTTTTATTATCTGATACAAATTTGGGGGGCTAGCAAATTTCTCAGGGTAGGACAACCTCTGTCGCCTTTTAAAAATTTTCCCCCATGAGACAGAGAGCCTGCTTAGTGGTTTTAGCTGCCCGGTATGAACATGATAAAGAAGATGAGCTAATTCAGGATGGCAGTTCCACTTGTTGGACATGGCTGCGCTAGATTATGGTGTTGGGAAGCATCACTACATGGTATCCAGCTCCCTCAATGCAGCCCTCAAGGCTTCAATGAAATATTGATAGCCAACAACTTTTAACTCAGTATGGAAAAACTACTTCCTACAGATGTAAACATGAAGATGACAAGCTACCACCTGGGTTATCCTGTGACAAAATAGCCTGCCTGCTCCATGGTCTGAGAGGCATTGATGGTAGCATTACCACTGTCTTATTTGGCATTATGGGAATTCTTTAGTTGAACAGGGAGCGCTACTGCAATTTCATTTCCAGACACTCAAATACATATCTCAGTATTGGCTCAAAAGCAGATAATCTAGGCCTAAGTGATTCAAAGGTTCTAGAGGTCAGGTATCATGATTAGATGACAGTATCATTAGGTATAGATGGAAGACCCTTTGATCTACAGGGTCACTCTATCAAGTCACTTTACTCTCATCCAGTAATCATTGAAAGACGGTATGCTTATATCATAGGTTATTAAAAAAATCACTGTGTACTCAAATTGAGATATATTTGGAAGGTTCTTTTACATATACCACTGCTCCTGTCATTGTAGGTATCCTAAAGTTCCAGCTTTGTTTATATTTTTTCTCAACACATAGGAAATGATGGCGTTATAGAATGCCAACCAGGAGAGGTTGAAGACCGAGTAGATGATGGATATTACTAGCCTCTCCAGGCAGCCCCCTATGTATAGCTCAGTAACTATTCTTTCAGAAAAAGTTACTCACGAGCAACAATTTTGAATCAGGTCTTGTGGGATAAATTCTAGGGCATGCCAAGCCAGTTATGGGTCCACAAGACTGCCTACTGTTCCTGGGCCTATCATGGCTTGGTAAAGCCAGTATCTGCCACCTTCTTTTTCATTGATTGAGGTTGTAGGGTATCAGTCCCCTGTCTTTGCAGCTGATGAAGACTATATTGGATGCAGTTCTGTTAGTTATCCAACATCAGAATTTTATTTTTTTTTTTTTGCCAGAAACCAGCATGAAATTTTTTAGGCCAGATACCAGCTTGCCAGCACGCAAAGAGTTTCTTTTTTTTATGCCCTTGCTAAGGGAACCAGTAAGAACAGGTACAGAGTTAGCTTTATAGGTTCATGCTCACCACAGAGGGATGAGGGAATCTGTTGAGATAGTAAGGAGATGCCAGTGGGATACAAACAACTTCTCTCACAGCACAGAGATCTGGGCTATGGGAAGCCCAGAGTCTCGGTGCCTCTTGCCCCAACATAGGCCCTTCTGCAATTAGGTCAACAGTTCAGGTTAATTTTATGATAGTTGCTGAGTAAAACACTGAAATTTAATGAGAATTCAGGCTAATACCCCATATCCCCTCCACTATTCCCCTGCCCACCTTTGGCATTGTTTCTTTGACTACACATCAGTGGAAAGTACTGTAAGAGGTTGCTATTCAGGGCACTAAGATTATTAGATCTACACACAAAGATTTCTAGAATGCCACAGTGGTATAGCACCCTGCTTCTCTTCTCCTGAAAGACACCTGACATAGAACATTCTACACTTGCTTACCTACCATAAATGTCAATAACAGATATTTTGAGATTGTTGACTATATTCAGGTATTGTTCCAAGCTTCTTGTATATAATATCCCATGAATCCTTTCCACAACCTTATAAGATCAATTAATTAAAATCTCAGACCCAGAATGTTTAAGTAACCATTCAATAGCTTCTAAGTCCCAGGACTCTGGCTCAACATCTTATGTTCTTATAACATTTTCATGTTGCCGCATGATATTCAAATTCTGGCTTTACCTGTAAATCCATACCCTGACTTTAACTACATAATTTGGAAGCATGTGGTCTAGAGAAATTCTTTGGAAATGTTTCAGGTACCAGGAGCACCAGAAGCTTGGGGAGAAAATCGGTCAGTGGGCCTTTGGTAAGTGCAGTGTCAGTGTTTCACCTCTGCAGCTCTGTGGTGAACAGCCTGTCAGGCAAGATCATCCTGCAGCACAGTAGTGTTTACCTGTATATTGAGATTCAGGTTTTGGGCACGGGCCAGCTGTATAAAGTGCTAGGGAGAAAGAGGACATTTACCAGGATTGGTGCTATAAGGCTGGAGAGAATTCTAAACACAGTGAATGTGGATGAAAAAAGTGGGTAGAGAATGATATTGTTGTGTAGTGGAGAGAAGTGAACATATGAAAGGTATGACTGGAACATAAAATTTTACTTTATTTGATAAGTTTGTGGGCTATCAAGTAGATTAAGTTTTTTTTCTTACTAACTCAAGAAAATGATCTAACAAAATACTTAGGAAACCAAAAATCAACATATTTTTCCTCACTGTTTTGCTTGAACATTTCCAAAGAACTGTCTTAATAGACTGTTAGAACTGCCTCAGTGCCAAACTCAAGGGTTTAAATAGCAATGGAGAAATAAGCAGATCAATTTTGAGCACGTATTTAAAAAGGAGAAAATGTCCAAATGGCACACGATGTGTAGCATTAACAACATGCTATTATTTTCTTTTTAAACTTCTCTTATCATCAATTTATGTCTAACAATTTTTACGGTGAACCTCAATAAAGCATAATGCCTTTTCTAACGACCCTCTTCAATAAAGAATCTTTAGTGATAAAGTTTCTGAGTATGAGAGACATTTTGTCTCTTCTTTTTTCAGGCTTGGGGTATTTACACTGTTCAATGTATAGGCAAGAAAACACAGACTTTCTTATCACAGACTGAACACAAGAGTTGGAAGGGCAAGATTTTCTCAACATGAAAACATTTGTCCAAAACCACAATGACAGCTGTCAGAAGGGAGGGGGTTGTTGGGCTGAGTGAAGGAGGTGAAGGGATTGAGCAAAAAAAAAGAGAGAGCAAGAGAAGACTCATAGGCACAGACAGCAGTATACCGATGGCAAGAAGGAAACAGGGTGGAGGAGGTAGAAGAGGCTAAAGGGGGGATACATGGTCATGTGCCCTGACACCAATATACTTTTATTAATCAACATCACTGCAATAAATTCAATAAAACAGAAAAAACAAATGAGATACTACCTCACACATGTTACAGTGGCTATTATCAACAAGACGGGTAATAGAATACGTGTAGGAGAGGCTGGGGAAAAAAACATGTGGAGAAAAGGAACCCTCTCTCGCTGCTGGTGGGAATGTAAACTGGTGCAGCCAGATAGAGAACAGTATAGTGGGTCCTGAAAAATTAAGAATAGAGTTCCCATATAACCCAGTGGTCTCTCTTGTAGGTATGCATTTCCCCAAATTGAAAACATTTATTCATAAAACAATATGTACCCCTTTGTTCATTGTGGCATTATTCAAGGTAGCCAAGATATAGAAATAAGCTAAATGTCCTTCAACAGATGATTGCATAAAGAAGTAGTATATCCTATATACAATGGAATATTACTCAGCCACAAAAATGATGAAATAGTGCCATTTGTGACAACACAGATGAATCTTAAGAGAATCATGTTAAGTGAAATAAGTCAGATGGAAAAACACAAGAACCATATGATTTCACTCACATGTGAGATATAAAACAGAAAACCACAAATGAACAAACAAACTGAACTCATACATGCAGACAATAGAGTGGTAGTTACTAGAGGGAGGAAGATGGGGAGGATGAAAAAGGTAAAGTGGGGTCAAATATATGATGATGGAGGGAGATTAGACTTTGGGTGGTGAACCCACAATGCAATATATTGATGATATATCATAGAATTGTATACTTGAAAGTTATATAATATTACTAACCATGTCGTTCCAATAAATTTAATTTACAAAATAAAAAAAGGTAGACATGAGTCAGACTGGAGAAAAAAACATTTGAATAATGCTGCAGATTACAATTATATATTCATTAACAATATTTCAATAACATCCCTTAAGAAGATACCAAGAAAATACAGGAGTTAAATAATGTGTTGATGCTTTTATATAAATAAACATTCATAGTTAAGCTGTAATATTATCTTGGATTTTCTTTTTCTCAAATTAAATAATAAACAACAAACAATAAAAGAAATCTTTAGTCCTAATTAGATTACTAATTTACCTTTAAATAGTGTCCCATCTTTTGTCTTGTGGTCAGAACACAAGATTGGGAATAGGGTTACCCTGATTTATGTTAACTCTCATATTTGCTTCCCTGTAACCAGTGGCTTGCATTAATGGTTTGTAACCATGAGGACCTATTTATTATTCTATCAGTATTGTGTAGTTTCAAATCACCATGCTAGATATTCTGGACTCCAGACGTGTATTTTTAGTGAGCAGATCATCAACATAAGACATACATGATAATATGACAGTTTATACAAAGGGTAGACTAAACCACATGACTCAGTCATGCTCTCATTCATGTATGCAAGCACTCAGTTTCTACCATATGCCCAGTGCTTACAGTAGGCAATGTTGACAAATAGGATGAAAAATAAGATTCACAAATGATCCTCTGCTTAGACCTCTAACAAAAGAGATAACTTCTTTCTCTTACATATAGTTTCTTGATTACAGACTACTACTAGTTTAACTATACTTACATTTTTACAAATAAAAACTTTGAAATGAAAGGGAAAACAGAAGAATAATTCATGACTTTGCAGACTGTACATTCCTGCTGTGGACATTAGCCTAAAATAAGATAAACTATGTGCTTTTCATCAGTGCATAGGATTGCTATCAATCATCTTTTAAATCAATTAAAATAATATTTACTGGAAATGAAATATTTCCACCGTTGATTTGGAAAAAAGATAAAATACTACAGAATAACATTTAGTTTTTAATTACTTGGATTCATTTACTGTTTCTAGCCAACTTAATATTTTTTTGTCCTAACCAAAACATGGGAATTTGAAAGAAAATAGTCACAGTAAAAGATGTTATTTCTACCTTGGTGATTTCCAGTTCACTTTACATAACTGGTTATCTTGAACAAGTTAATTTCATGAATTGGATAAAACTATAACTAATCATTTACTGGTAAGGTAGAGTTAATAATGTATATATTGAGTGATAATGCATACTGAGAATGTAGCAATGGTCTGTAGATTATTGCATTTTGCACAGTGCCATCTGTAACAGAGTGCTTGATAATGTCTAAAGGACATATATAAGGGAGCATGTATAAAGGACCCATGGACAAAGCCAAAGGGGGTAGGATTGAGGGTGGGAGGTGGGAAGTGGGGATGGGTGGGGCAAGGGAAGGTAGTGGTGGGAAAATAGAGACAACTGTATTTGAATGTTAATAAAAATGCTAGAGAAGATGATATAAACA
Source organism: Carollia perspicillata (assembly GCA_004027735.1). Lineage (NCBI taxonomy): Eukaryota > Metazoa > Chordata > Mammalia > Chiroptera > Phyllostomidae > Carollia > Carollia perspicillata. The sequence continues at coordinate 29,599 of PVKM010005224.1, forward strand.
ACTTCTAAAGAGAAATTATTTAAATTATGATAATATTCTCAGGTACATTAAAATAATATCCACTCACACAATGATTGGATACTATTTTCATGTATTATCTAGGAAGAATACTTCTTAGATTTAGTAAATGGAAACTTTTAAGCTTATCTTATCATCTTCCACTTTCAATTTATTCTGTTTGAAAACACAATAAATCCAGCAATTTGATTTGTAATTATCACTGCCAAATCTAGAAAATTTTATTGTTAGTCAAAGTACTCTTTCTTTTCAGTAAGTATTTGTCATTGATTGTTGCCTTTACTGTATGGTTTATTATATGCTTTTAAGCCATATCAGTATTTATTTCTATGCTAATTCCTGGGTCTCTATGTAACAAATGTAATCCTCTGACCCCCAGTCATAGTTGGTATATATTTTCACTAGGTGAAAGTAATTCAAACATGATATATCCTGTGGAAATGGCTGAATCATGCCATCTAAGGTTGGGTTAAAAGGAGAAAAACTTCAAAAGCATATTTATGATCAGAACAACAGCCCAAAATAACAAAAGCAATGGTGAATTCTTCTCACAGACTAAACTGCAGTACACCTTCCTGCAAGAGATTCACAGAGCACAGTGGGATATCTAATTATACACTCCTGCTAGGACTGTAATAACTCTGAAAGTCACAAGCTACTTTGTGCTAATTGTAAACGTGGGGGGTGGGGTGGGTAAAGAAATGGTAGCAAATATGTAGTCTTATTTCCACCCACTCAAATCTAATTGCTAACTCAATTAGAAAAGATTAGCTTTGACAATTCAAGAATGAACTCAGACTGTGCCTATTAATTTCTGGTTCTGTGTGTGTGAGCCAGGTGAATAAAGAAAATGGTGGCCAATTTGCATGAAAAAGCATTATTCAATTCTATGGAAACCTGAACTGGGCCTTAGCTTCTGAGAAGTCATCACATGCCAAAGTCAATATTTTAAATGCACATTTGGAGCACAGTGCATCTGGACACCTTTCAAAACAGTTTAACTCAATTGGAAAGTTTCCTAGTTCTTTATTAAATTGTTAACTCTAATTCCCCAGACTTTGGGAAACAGTCAGCAAGAGAAGAATAGGGTAGATTGAGAAAAGGCATGGTAGTTCATTTGTGGTATCCTCAGTTAAGAGAAGTTTAGGAAATGGTCACAGCACTGAGAAAACAAGGAACAGACTGACAGGGACCAGAGGGGACAGGGGAGAGAGTTAAGGGAGGAAAGAAGGGGAAGGGCGTAGTTAAAGAACATGTATGAGTGACCCATGGATATAGGCAACAGGGTGTGGACTGATTGTGGGAGTGGAGAGGGGGAGGATGGGGCAGGGGAGAGCAAAAGGGAAAATTGGGACAACTGTAATTGAACAATAAAAAATGTGTGCAGTGGAAGTATTCACATAGATGTAACAGAACTAAAGCAGGCTTTCCTTCTGAATTTTATCCACAATTAAAGCTTGTATAGCATTAAGTAAAAAGGGATGATGAGAAAACAAGGGGAGGTCAACTAGATTTGAAATATATGTGGATGGCTGAAGTAACTAAGGAGGCTAAGAGTAAGTGAAGTCTTAGCAAAAGAAAAGCACCTCCTATCTGTAACATTCTGTAAATCTTAGAAGCCATCTACAAAACAGCTGGTCACTTGAAGAGAAAATGTTGACAGCGAAGTCCACTCGACAGCCTTAGAGTAAGCCTTTTGTAGCCATCAACATTATTTACCATGGTATATTCACCCAGAGGATCTTAACCATCTATTCACAAAATGTTATATATAACACTCACACATACCTTCTTCTTCCATGGTGTAGTATAAGTCCCAACATTTAACTGCTCTGACTGTGAGTCAAACATGTCTGACCACTAGCCTTTGAATATCAGCTCTTTGTTAACTTTTTATCTTCACCTTTTTATGAGTTTCAGTTTTAACTGGCCTTGATATTATTGACAGGGTACCACATCAGGAACATATGTAGAATTATACTGAGGACTTAATACACCATAACAAACAATGATTCTGTGGTATCTTACTAGTGATTTGTTTGACTTGAAACAATAAAAGCACATTACTGCTGCTTCAGATACTTGTGGTCTTTCTCTGTATTTAGAGCTGTTCTGAAAGTACAATGAATGAAAAAGATCCCCACAAATCTCATGTTTTAGAGGATCTGCACTACTGATACCATATTAGATTTTTTTAAAAAAGAGATTTTCAGCTAGTATAAAAAGAAGTCACAAGGCTCAAATTCTTGTCCTCTTATCCATATCTTTCTGGCCTGCTGCCGCAATCTACATACTTCCATTCCCCTTTGTTATGTGTCTTCACTTTTCTTAAGACTGCTTTCCGTAGATGTTTTAAGTTATGTTTACCTGGAAACAAATGATGGAGAGGCAAGTAGAGAGCACTCCCATTGTAATTTGACCCAGGCTTGGCTTGCACTCTCCTGATAAATAACCTGTCATCAACCATTCCTCATTCGTGCAATTCAATCTTCTGATAACACTTCATTCTGCTCTCTGTGAGTACTTCTTTAATCTCCTAAGTTTCTTTTTGGTTTTGCAAAGCATTTCTGTCTTTGGTGTCTTTTGTATACTTAGGCTATTTGACAAATGGCTCTTGGTGTTTACCTGTCTTTCCTGAGGTTGAGAAAATCTCACAGCATTATCAAGAGCATATGCAGAATTATGCTCAGGTTGGAGACCCGATGAACTCCTCTGTTGTCTGGCAAGTTAAATGAAAAACAACACATAGTTAGGATAGAGCATTTGCTTGAGTAGTTATGAATCACTGTCCTTGATAAACTCATTTTGACCATACAGAACAAATGCTCCCATCTTAAGACCCTATTACTATATGAACCTGAAACAAGGCAATAATAAATGTTATCATTTGTTGCAAGACTTCCATGTTCAAAGTGTTTTAACTATCTGATTTTCCCCAACAGTTTCTTATGAGAATTTTCAAGCATATAGCAAAACCAATTTTTACAGTGAATGCCCATGTATCTATAACCTCAATTTTATTGCTAAAATTTTGCTATAGTTGCTTTAGCATATATGTGTCCATGCATCCATCCCTCTATCCCTCCATTAATCCATCTTAGGTTTTTGACACAATTGAAAGTAAATTTCAAATACCAGTTTATTTCAAAAGAATCATATTATCTTTTGTGAATATTTAGAAAAAAACTGCAAGATAGGTATTGTTAACTCCATTTTTGCAGAGGAAACAAACTGATGCTGAAAAATTTTAAGGAAATTCTTCAAAGCCACACAGTCAGTGACCTATAGGGCAGGGATTTGAGCCCTAGTCTGTCAGGCTCTTTTACTTCACTTTTCCTACTATACTGAGGAATCTCCTAGAGTTTATACAGAATCACTTTGTCGATTCAAAATTGATAGAGGGGAAAAGGGAAATTTAAACTATGTTTTGACTAGAGTAAAATAGGGCAGTTTAATTTTTTACCCCAAAAGCCTATAAATAAGCCCAAATGATTGTGAACAGTACTACTATCCTGGCTTAGAATCAAACCTTTTGTTTGCTTTTGCTTCTCAGAGCAGTTTTCCATTAATTATGTTCTTTGATTCTCACAACTGTGGAGAAGTCACATCTGTTACTCAAATCCCCATTTATAAAGGAAGAAAAAGGGACTAAGAGGTTCATTAAAAGTCATAGCTATTTAGTAGAAGACAGATGATTGGAAAACAAATCCAGTGTTCTAGAAATCTTCAGAGTAGAAAAGCTATGGAGAATGTTTAAAAGGTGACTTGTTTACAAGTATGATTTCTAATGGCAATAATTCTTTAAAATGTCAGGAGGTTTCTAAGGTAAGTCACGGGGCAATTGAAATTCTCCACATTAATTTACTTAATTTTTTATTGAATTTATTGAGGTGACACTGGTTCATAAAGTTATATAGGTTTCAGGTGTAGAATTCTATAATACATCATCTGCGTATTGTATTGTGTGTTCACTATCCAAAGTCAAGTCTCCTTCCATTACCACCCTGATAAACATTGATTTTATGTATGTATACATAGTCACATTGTGATGCAACCATTGATGTGTGTGCATGTCTTTTGGTTGTACTGTATGAATACACTATAAAGTATTTCAGTCAAAACTTGCTTCCTTGCTAATATCTTAAAAGCAAAGATCATAATGAATTCTCTTAGAAGCATTGTATTCCACGTACTCTGTTGCTTTGTGTCTCATGTTTCATTGAACATTAAGGGAATGCAGTATTTTAATCTCAACTTTGCTGGTATCTTTATCTTGGGGTCTGTTGCTATTTTTGTCCTTTATGAAATTTTTGTCACCCAGAAAGGCAGGATTACATTTTTTTCTTCTGGATTGAGTTGGCGCAGTGTGTTCTTGGTTGTCAGAATATTCATATAGTTTTGAGACTATGAAACGGTAAATATTCATGATGCATGAAAAATCATGATTCATAACTTCACGATCTTAATTACACAAAAATGGAAGTTTAGTTGTGTAGATACACAGGGACCTGAGGACATGTCAGACTGTAAACTGGTTGTGGTTATGGATGTCTTTGTTCTTTGCTGCTTGTGTTTTTCAGTTTCCTATGATATGCACTTATTAGCTCTTAAAAATAAATGTTATTTTTAAAAAACATTGATTTTATGCATACATACATGTGTACCACATGGTATTTTAAACAGTATGGAATAAGGGTGCAAACAAAGAACAGTTGGAGAGTTTATTGCACCCCTCCCAGAAGCAAATATCTAAGACTATTCAAATTGTTGATTTAATCGCAATTTGCAAGTGTAGTCTTAGAAATGTGAGGCTCACATTACCAGCTACTTCCAATTTAAAAGTAATATTTCAAACTCTCTTCACACCGTATACAGGGTAACATTATCTTGTCACTGGAGAATGATGCCTCAAAGTCAATGCTAATTTGAATTAACTGGTATAAATTTGATGAGATTTTAACTTACTGGTATTTACCCCTCATATCTCTATGGTTGGTTCACAGGCAGCGCCAAGTACAAAGGGTATTGTTTCCTTGTAAGCAAAGAAATAAAGGGGAAGCTGCCAGGCTTTGCAGCTTTCAAAGCAGCATTTTATCTTATGAGATTCCATTCCTATAGCATGGGGGTTAAGAGTTTAGGCCTGGGAGCCAGATTGTCTGGGTACATACTTAGCCCTGTAACTTCAGCCAAGTTATTTGATCTGTGTCTTGGGAATCTCATCTGTACTTTATAGGGTGCTGGTGAGGATTATATGAATTGATACATATGAAACACTTATAATTCAGCCTGACATACAAAATGAACCCTTAGTAAATGGCTATGGCTTTCAGTATCATTCTCACCATCTCTGTAAGGTGGGTAGGCCCAATTATATGAATCTTGATTTTATAGATGAGAAAATGGAAGCCCAGTGAGAGAAGAGATTTACCCAGGATAGAGTCATATTACAGTGAAGTCCATTGGATTCCTCTTCTCATTTCGGTGACATTGTTGCTAGGAGTTGGGGTGAATAGGAAGGACAGCAGTCCCACCCCTGCTCAGGACAGTACATGTGGTGCACACAAATAGAAGAAAGACACTGAAATAGGACAATTCTTTAGTGAATTATACTTGGCTGTATGGATACTTGCTGTATCCACATTCTGACCAAAATGTATTTGGTTATGGGAATTTTGTTCTGATATAATTAAATGTTATGAATATGAAAGAGAATATAACATGTGTATGCATGAAAAATGATATCCATTATTTCTTGACTCATTTGCTTATCTCACAAGAGATTTCCCATCATTCTTGGAGATATTTAGAAATGTCTTACCTTTGATCATTTATATTATTCTTTGACTTCTTTTTACAGTAGTGGATGGTCTGGATTGTTACACCAACTATTAAAGCCAGTCCTATTCCAGGCAACGCTGCCACTAAAACCAGGTCCAGAGTACTCCAGAGTTGGTCACATTTGGCTCCCATATACCAGTAATTTCCCCACTGACCTCTGAAATTTGGACATCTAGATAGAGGTAATAGAAATAGGAAAAGCTCACAGATCAGAAAACAAATGTCTTTCCCTGAATGAATCAAACCTTTCATTACTAATAAACCATAAGGTTTACCTTTAAAGTCTTTAAGAGATTTATGTTGTCCCATTTTCCACTTGAGCAAACACTCTACAACCTACAGGTTTGAACACATTGAGTCAGCACGCAGAAAGCCGTCAGGATTTCCCAACCATTAGCTACTGAAGATTGGGAGCTTAGAAATGAAAAAAAAAGCCTTTCCCAGAATGGCTGTCTCAAGATTGCTGTTACAACTATCATCATTTTGCCCACTGCTCATACATCACCTCACTTCAGCTACTTTAGTTCTGTGAGTATTATGAAAAAAGTTCAAAAAGCCTATTCTACCAGTTATATAATTGCAGGCTAGGCATTCCCCCCACCCACCCTTACAGTGATGAATGTTGGTTAGCATACTGACTCGGCCACTCTACAGCAAATACAAGAAGAAACATGAGAAGGTGAGACTACACTGTCTGCCAGCAAAATCTGCCCCCATTGTTCACATGACTCCAGATACTCCTCCTCTATTTTATAGAAATAAATGAGTCAAATAAGAATGTCTACCATATGATCTCACCTTTAACAGGAACCTGAGCAACTAAACAAACAAGCAAACAAAATATAGCCAAAGACACTGAAATAGAAAAGGGGATGATAGTATCCAGAGGGGAGAGGGGAGAGGGGAGAGGGGAGGGAATTTCAGGGAAAAAGGGAAGGGATTACAGGAACAAGTATAAAGGACACATGGACAGAAACTAGGGGGGGGGGGAAAGGGGATGGAGGGGGGAGCACTGGGGGGGGTGGTATGGGATGGGAGTAAAAGACAGAAAACTGTACTGAAAAACAATAAAAAAAAAAAAAGAATGTCTAGTGTTTTTATAAAGCTTTGACACTCTGCCAAATAATCTGAATGTGGTTTTCTGGTGCATAGAGTGAATTGGCATGCCATACGCCCCCATAGAAATGTCTATGGATTTGTGGGGAGGAATAACATGACTTCTCACCATCTTCCATGGGAGTGACTAATGGTGAAGTTAACTCTTGTAGTATCTTTAGAGATTGTTTCATTGTCTTCTGCAAAATTGATAATGAATTACCCCATTGAACAATAAATGTCAAATCCTAAATTGGCTTCTCTTGGTTTGCATCATTCCAATATATTAACAAGTACTGTTGCTGTGGCTGATTTGTCTCAGTGGGTTGAGTATCAACCTGAAAACTGAAAGGCCTCTAGTTTGATTTCCAGTCAGGGTGCTTGGGTTGTGGACCAGGTCCCTGGTAGGGGTTGTGTAAGAGGCAACCACACATTGATGTTTCTCTTCCTCTCTTTCTTCCTCCCTTCCCCTCTCTCTAGAAATGAATAAATAAAATCCAAAAATAAAGAAGCACTGTCATGGATAACATGAATGGATTCATTAAATTATTATCATAATCTTTCATAGTTCTGATAGTCTAGGATTTTATAAGGAAATGAATCTATCAGTTTCAAGTAAGTAATAATCCACTCAGTTAGACACTGCTTCTAATATGTAACATAAAGTCCCTGGTCAGGTTGGTGGGAGCATTGTCCTATATACCACAATGTGGCAGGTTCACTTCCCTGTTGGGGCACATGTCTAGATTTCAGGTTCCATCTGATCAATGTCTCTCTCTCTCTTTCTCCTGCACGTCCCTCCCTTCTTCTTTCTCTAAAAATCAAAGGATATATCCTTGAGTGAGGGTTGAACAAAAAAACATATGTAGACTTCCTGCCAAGATGGAGGCATAGTTATAACACTGTGCCACCTCACACAACCAAAAGAAGGACAACAACAATTTAAAAACAAAAACCAACCAGAACTGACAGAAAATCAAACTGTATGGAAGTCCAATAACCAAGGAGTTAAAGAAGACACATTCATCCAGACTGGTAGGAGGGGCAGAGGTGGGCAACCAGGATGCAGAGGGCTTACAGCAAAGCAGCAGCTGGCAGACCCCAGCCAGGCAGCAGATTGTGGAAGGGTGTGGCATGCAAGGCAGCTGGCAGAATGGGTGGTCCCACTTTCTCACGCAGATAAACCAGGCGAAACTGAGTAGCAGGACAGACCACACAACCCAGGGTCCCATTTTGGGGAAATAAAGCCTCAAAATACTGATTGAGAACACATGTGGAGGTTGAGCCAGCAGTGGAAGAAACTCCCAGCCTCACAGGAGAGTTCATTAGAGAGACCTACAGGGTCCTAGAACATACAAAAACCTACTCAAACATGAATCAGCACCAGAAGGGCCCAGTTTGCTTGTGGGAAGTGGGGGAAGTGACTAAAATCTGGCAGAGATCAGAGAAAGCACCATTGTTCCCTCTTGGACCCCTTCTCTACATACAGCATCACAACCTAGCAACCTGGGTTGCCCCACCCTGGTGAACACTTAAGACTCCACCCCTCACTATGTAACAGGTGCATCGAGATAAAAAAAAGGCCCAAACAAAAGAATAGATCAAAGCTCCAGGAAAAATATAACTAATTGATGAAGAAGTAGCCAACCTAATCTAATGCACAATTCAAAACACTGGTAATCAGGATGCTCCCAGAATTAGTTGAATTTGGTTGCAAATTAGATGAAAAAAATGAAGGCTACACTCACGGAAATAAAGGAAAATGTACAGGGAACCAATAATGATGGGAAAGAAACTGGGACTCAAATCAATGGTGTGGATGAGAGGGAAGGAAGAAAAAAACATCGAATCAGAAAAGAATGAAGAAACAACAATTCAAAAAATCAGGAGAGGCATAGGAACCTCCAGGACATCTTTAAATGTTCCAACATCTGAATTATAGGGGTACCAGAAGGAGGAGAGGAAGAGCAACAAGTGGAAAAGTCATTTAAACAAATAATAAAGGAGAATTTCCCCAATCTGGCAAAGGAAATAGACTTCCAGGAAGTCCAAGAAGCTCAGAGAGTCCCAAAGAAGGTGGACCCAAGAAGGAACACACCAAGGCACATCATAATTATACTACCCAAGATGAAAGAGAAGGAGAGAATCTTAAAAGCAGCAAGATATAAGGGGACAGTTACCTACAAAGGAGTGCCCATAAGACTGTCAGCTGATTTCTCAAAAGAGACCTTACAGGCAAGAAGGAGCTGGAAAGAAGTATTCCATGTCATGAAAGGCAAGGACCTGCATCCAATATTGCTCTATCCAGCAAAGCTTTCATTTAGAATGGGAGGGCAGATAAAATGCTTCTCAGATAAGGTCAATTAAAGGAGTTCATCATCACCAAGCCCTTATATGAAATGTTAAAGGGACTTATCTAAGAGAAAGAAGATAAAAAATATGAACAGTGAAAGGACAGCAAACTCACAATTATTAACAACCACACCTAAAACAAAAACAAAAACAAACTAAGCAAACAACTAGAACAGGAACATAATCACAGAAATGGAGATCACATGGAGGGTTAGCAACAGGGGAGTGGGAGGAAGAGAGAGGGGGAAAAGGTACAGAGAATAAATAGCATAGATGGTAGGTAGAAAGTAGAAAATAGATGGGGGGACGGTAAGAATAGTATGGGAAATATAGAAGCCAAAGAACTTATATGTATGACAAATGGACATGATCAAAAGAGGGGGGAGATGTGGGTGAGAAGAGGAATCCAAGGTGGAGGGGAGTGAAAGGGAGAAAATGGGACAACTGTAATTGCATAATCAATAAAAATATTTTTAAAAAACTGAGATACTATTCACACACCATAAAATATACTTTTTTAAGTTATGAAAAAAACAATATGTAACACAGTGTAATTCATTTAAGGAAGTGAAAATATATTTTATGTTATTATTCTCAGGTAAGCACATTTTTATTGCTTTTAGAGAGTGAGGTAGGGGGAGAAAGAGAGAGAGGGACAGAGAGATGTGAGAAAGAAGCATCGATCAGTTGCCTTCTTAAGGGGCCCTAACTGGGGATCAGTCCACAACCTGGGTAGGTTCTGTGATTGGGAATCAAACTCATGAGCTTGGGAGAAGGCTCCAATGAAATGACCCACTCTGGGTAAGGTTTGTTGTTGGGGAAAAGACTTGCAAAAATATATTTCTTGCTTAGCTTAGGAATGAATCACAAAGGAATTATCTCTTAAACAGTACCATTTCATTTTTATTTATTAGGCACTTACTATGTGCCAATTACTGTTCCATGCATATGAAATAGACCACTGAATAAAGCAAAATATAACCAGAGACATTGAAATTAAGAACAAACTGACAACAACCAGAGAGGAGGTAGGAGGGGATAATGGGGGGAAGGGTTTTCAGGAACAACTATCAAGGACACATGGATAAAACCAAGGGGGGGTGGAATCAGGGGAGAGAGGTGGGGATGGCTGGGATGGGGGAGGAGTGGGGGTGATGCAGACAACTGTAATCGAACAACAATGAAAAAAATTAAAAAACAAAGATCCATGTCCTCAAGTAGTTTAAAATGTAACAAAGACAGCAAAAATTGGCACAATTACTAAATGATGTAGAATGTTTAAAGGTGATAGTGCTTAGGAAAGAAGAAAAAGACCAGGGTTAGGGAGTTTGGCAGTGTAGCGGGCAGGATAGTGGGACAGGTTGCAGTGATATAGTAGAGTAGTAAATGGCAGGTCTCATTGAGAAGTAACACTTGAAGGAAGTTTGAGGTGGTGAGGGAGTTAGCCATAGGATATTTGGGGAGAAGAGAGCATTCCAGCCAGTGAAAACCGCAAGTACAAAACGCTGTAAAACAAGAGGAAGAACACCTGCATGTTTGAGGAACACAAGAAAAGTGTAGCTGAAGTACAGTGGGTTAAGGGAGTATGGTAGAAGATAAGGACAAGAAGGAAGGAGACCAGATCACAAAATACTTTACAGGTCATTGTAAGGACTTTGACTTTTACAATCAGTAAAATGAGGAACAATTACGGGGTATTGAAAACAGAGTGTACAGGGAGAAAGGTAGAAGTAGGGAGAAAGGTCACAAAACTCTTTCAGTAATCAGCAAGATGTAACCAGAATAGCTTAAACCAGAATGGTAACAGTGATGGTAAGGTAAAAAATGGTTGATTTCTGCTATGGTTGGTGTGGCTCAATGGATTGAGTGCTGCCCTGAGAACCAGTGCACCTGAAACCTGTATAATTTTATTAACCAGTGTCACCCCAAAATTCAGTTTTAAAAAGAGGAGAAAAAAGAGCCCTGGCTGGTGTGGCTCAGTGGATTGAGTGCTGGCTGCAAACCAAAGGGCTGTTGCTTTGATTCCCAGTCAGGGCACATGCCTGGTTTTGTAGGCCAGGTCCCTAATAGGTGGTGCACCAAAGGCAACCACACATGAATGTTTCTCTCCCTTTCTCCCTCCCTTCCCCTCTCTAAAAATAAATAAATAAAATCTTAAAAAATAATAAATAAGAAAATATTTTCACAAATATAGAAATAAACAACTGAAATATTAAAAATTATGTATCAGGCAGGAGTTCTTAGTTTCTCCAATGTTATTAAATTGTTGTTAAACATTTTAAATTTGGCTTTTAATTCTCTTTATTTTTTATATGAATGAAACATTTGTAACACCTGTGTGTGTGTATGAAAGGCTGTGGGTGGTGGTGGTGGTATGAGTATCTTTAGACAATTTCAGCAATGCTATTAAAATGTTTAAAAAATTTTAAATTATATCATTTAATTTTCTATGGTCAACTTTGATTTGTTAGTGCCTAACTCTGATTCGCAGTTTCAAAATAACTGACCCAAACCATGTGGTGCTAAATATATTTAGTAATAAAAATATTATTCAAAGAAGGTGACAGATATAAATATGTCACCCAAGTCCAGAGCAGTTATGTCCCACATTGAGATCCATCAGTAAAATAAATTGAAGTAAGTGGTTTGAATCAATTTGGTAGAGAAAAATTTCAAAATAGGCATGATATTAATGTGATGTGGCAATTAACACTTGTAAAGAGTTGTAAAACAAATGAGGCAAATAATTATAATAAGGATTAGGAAGATAAATCAAGGGCAATTAGTTTTTAGCCAAAATGTTGATTAGATGCCTTCAGAAATCCTCAAGCTATGAGTTTACAAATAACATTAAAATTGTCAAATGACAATTTCTTCATTGCTGTATTACATTTACTTCCCTAGCCCTTGGATGTAATTTCACAATCTGGCTTGCGTTTTCCTCTGAATCTTGGAACAATATTCTTAAAGGTTACCACCACCAACTCCTAAATGCTAAATCCAATGTTTTCTTCACTTTTCATCTTCTTCAATAGTCTTCCAATATTTTGCACTATTGAGCAACCACTCCCATTAAATGACCAATTCATTCCACCAGCCATTTCAGAACACCTTTTATATGACAGGCATTGTGCTAGGTGCTAGAGATAGATAAGACTAAATTCTGGCTTTTATAGTGCTCTCAAAAAGGAAGCATACAAAGAAATTGTAGTAGAATGGTTTAAGTACTATCTTAGCAGTATGATGGAGCTTAGTATTGAAGGTTAAATAGGAATGTCTCAAGGGAAGGAGAGCTGTGGTAAGAGGAGGAGAATAAAGCAACAGTACCTGAGACGTTACAGTATATATGAACAGCCAAAGGTGAGAGAGGAAATAGCACTTGACGAACTGAAAATATATGTTCATTCAGTATGTCAAGAGCATGATGTGAGCCCTGGCTGGTGTGGATCAGTGGATTGAGTAGTAGCCTGTGAACCAAAGGGTCGCCAGTTCGATTCCCAGTCAGGACACATGCCTGGGTTGCCAGCTAGGTCCCCACTGTGAGGCACGTGGGAGGCAACCAAACATTGATGTTTCACACCCTCTCTTTCTCTGTCCCTTCCCTTCTGTCTAAAAATAAAGAAATAAAATCTTTAAAAAGAAAAAAAAGAGCATGATGTGAGTGTATGATGTAAGCCCAGGCTGGGTGGCTCAGCTGGTTGGAGCATTATCCCATACACCAAAAAATTGTGGGTTGTATCTCTGGTCAGGGCTCCTTGGGAGCAACTGATCGATGTTTCTGTCACATCAATGTTTCTCTCTCTGTGTTTCTCTGTCTCTCTCTCTCTCTCTCCCCTCCCCTCCTTCATCTCTCTCTAAAAAACAACACAATAAACATATCCCCAGGTGAGGATTAAAAAAATTAATAGCATGATTAAAAACTACTCACATTTCTGCAAACACAAAATTCTCTAAAATCTCACTGCTTTGTCCACATTAATCCCTTTGCCTACATCTGTCCTGTGTGTGGTTAAATTTCATTTAATGGTATTTTTAAAGCTATATTTTGGTCAATTGTTTTCCTAACTTCATTTTCTTTCAGAAAGTAGTTTTGTTATGGTATCCTGTTTCTAATGGTCACTAAAGTACTATTACATATATATGTATATATATATTTTTACTGTTGATAATATTACAGATTTCCCCCATTTCTCCCCTTTGCCCTGCTCCACCCAGCCCCCACCCTTCCCACCACCCTGGCTTAACCACATTGTTGACTGTGTCTGTGGGCCCTGCATATATGTTCTTTGGCTAATTTCTTCTTCTTCTAGTCCCCTCACCCCTTCCCCTTGAGATCATGGAATAGACTGAGAGATCTTGGATCTATACCTGCTTTTCTTTCTCTCAGTTTCAAAAATTCAGTTCAAGAGGCATGGACCCTGGAAAATGTTTTTCTCACATACACAATTTTTCTTATTCTTATATGTTTTTTCCTGGATCTTCTTCCAATTTTTGACCTAACTAGTCTAATTTTTATTATTAGAAGAAAGTAGAAAATCTCCCTAACTTGTAAAAGAAAATGTATTTATAACTGAAAAAACATACTTTTTTTATAGGAAGTAAACCTGGAAACAAAGAGGTCAGTGAGTATATTTTAAATATTTCTTGAATTACAAAAAAAAATCATTCTATATAACAACCAGGATTATTGTCATTGCATAACATGAGATATACCTTAATTTTTCTTTAGAACAGTGAAACCATTCATTGATGAATGTATAATTTATCTCTAAAAAGTCTGTCTGGGAAAGTGGTTTCGAATGGTGCTAATCTTTTAAAGTGAATATCAATTCTCTCAGTTAATCTTTTAAATTATATATGTTGTCTTTTAAATAGTAGATTAAAATATTTTAAAGAATCAACAAGAGCTATATCACATGTGTAAGAGGCATTTCTGATTAAAATATTATTTTAAAAGAAGTATCACACCTGTTAAATATAGCAAACAAATACAAAGTGAATTATTATTTATAATATATTGTGCTTACTTTGCTTTTACAGCATGTATAACCACTTACTTGCAAAAAGGCTCTCCATCTTTGCATGCACAAACAATGTCCTTTGGACAGAAGCCTGTTATGTTCCCTAGACAGTTGTCAAAGTCAGTCACAGAGGTACAATTGGCTGTAAATAACAACATCAAAACATTCCTCAGCAATGTAGAACAAATGTTTCAAACTTTGCTAATATACATGTGAAAAGTTCAGCATATTAGACAAACTATTTTTGTTCAAGAACCTTAAACTATGAAAATAAATTTGTGGTACTTTGAGAATATTCAAATATCATGTTTTCAAGTACCAGTCTCCAAAAATGAAGACAAACAGCAAACATGATTTCATTCTATTATTTTGAACCTAATAGGTTTCATAGCATGGCTTTAAAAACAGTCAATATACAGTATTACAGCCAAAGGACATCTAACATTTGAAATAAAATTCTTTTGGACAAAATGTGCATATCATCTTTGGCTAAAGGAAGACAAAATGATCTATCCAAAGACAGGAGGGTCAACATAATCCTAGTTTGCTAGGACAGTTCTAGTTTTTGTCCAGTTCTGGGACTAATTATTAATGCTCCTCTCTACTCTCAAAGTGCCCTGCTTGACACATACAGACTAGTTACCCCACTAGTAGGCCCCTGGGATTAGTAGGGACATCGGTCCCAGCTCTTAATGACTATTTCTAAGGCTATCCTGAAGAGTCATTCTGCCAGTGATATGGCTGAAGTATCCTTTCCAGCATTCTGGGCTAAGCAAAGGTCTTCTAGATTCTGAAAATTAATGAGTAGGAAATTTTATTAGTAGTCACAAGACCAATTAACATGCACATAAACTGCAGTTTCAAGAAAGAGAGAACTGTTTTGACTCTCTTCCAGCTTAAACACAAAGAGATTCTATAGAGTAAAGTTTCAGATTGTCTAAGTCCCAGGCTTCTGAGTACCAGGAGGTAGAGGTGGCTGGCATGAAAGAAAAAGGTCTTTGACAAGATCAAGCCTAAAGGATCCAAAAGAACACTGTGCTTTAGACTGCAGATTTTCCCTAACAGAAAACATGACACACTGACTTCACCACATACACACATTTGTAAAGATGAAAAGGTGACATTAGAAAACATAACATTTGTAAGTGAAAAGGCAATACAGTACTTAATAAAACAGTTTCAATGACTCTATCCTTTGAATATGGAAACAACTTCAGTTGATCAAAATGGTCCAGTGACTATTTAACTAACCAACATTGCAAAAATTCCACACCATAATTGGGGGGGGGGGGCGAGGATGTCTAATGGTGCTGTTTGAAGAAATATGTCACATCTGTTTTTAACAGACAGTGTTTTGAAAAAGAAGTGTACTTCCTGGCTTGGCAAATATTTTAGGCTATGTTTTATAGGCAGATATGATTTGAACATATTGCAGAGAGAAATTTTCCTGAAAAATAAACTATAACCTTTACATATTATAAAAACAAAGTGCTTTTAAATATAAGTAGTCTAATACTATCACTAATATCTACAGAAGTGAAAAATTTAGTTGGTAGTTCATAGAACTTTTTATATTTATCTCAGAGATCAGAGACAAATACGATAGCTTCAACAGAAAACATTCATTCATTCCTTCTAAAACAGTAACTTTTTTAAAAAATCAGATACTTTCAAGTTTGTTAATTTTTAGCAACAGAGCCTTTGCTTGCTTAGAATATTATCTAGTCCCTTAGGCTACCTCCCATGCCTAGAATCCCTCTTTCATTAAAATCTAATTAATTATTTACATATCCAACCTATAGAAATAAAGCAAATTTTCTTACGTTGCACACAATGTACAGTCAGAAAACAGTAGTAGATGAACAGAACTCGAGTCCATATAAATATGTAATCCACCATGGTGAGAACAGGTCAGAAACGCAAGTAGTCCTAATGATTACAATTATGAGAGATGATCATCTGAGATTGTGAGTCGTTTATATAGCAGATAAAGGACTGTGGATTTTGAACTTTTTCCTTCCGGTCTATGTAAATTACTGGTTAATGTTTTTATCATAAATGGTTGGTTCCCCATATCTACAGTTCCTATATATAGAACATACATAGCTTGTCTATGAGTTCTATACTGCTTAAGTTTAGTCACACCTATTGGTCACTTAC
Source organism: Carollia perspicillata (assembly GCA_004027735.1). NCBI lineage: Eukaryota > Metazoa > Chordata > Mammalia > Chiroptera > Phyllostomidae > Carollia > Carollia perspicillata. The sequence goes on from PVKM010005224.1 coordinate 46,083, forward strand.
AAGAACTATTTGTTCATCTTTGTACTGGGTGTCATAATGTTTTATTTTCTAAAACTCCACATCTTTAAGTTATGAATGCAGTTTTCAATCCTGTTCAAAATTAGAGGTCTCTGACCTTGTAGCCATTAGGACTGCTAATGTGAGGATATAATTGGGTATAACTGGTAGAGAAGAGATGAAGAAAGAGAGAGAAAAGGAGTGGAAGAAGGCAGAAAGAGAAAGAGAAGTCAGGAAAGTTGCCAGGAGAAAAAAGTAAAATAAAGAGTAGATGGGAGAAGGAAGTATTATGCAGGGCAAGAGACACAGACATAATGCAGTTGGGACACCAGGCTTTCATTAGGATTCTCCCCCAGGTTCATTCATGTTTTACCCCTTCCCCCCTCAAAGTCCACACTTTACAAGGATGTCAGTTCATATATTGCTAGTATTACGTACCATATATTTCCATTTTAGGTCATTTTTATAAATTGTAAACTTTACCCCCTGTGTGAAACAGAATCTACTATTTCCCCAGCTACTGATAACTATATTTTATGTACTACTTCTTGCTTGTATTTTATGCTTTATTTATTTTTCACTCCTTCTTTCTGACAACCAATAAAATGGCAGTTTCTTGAGAGTTGCAGGTTGAGCCTTCATGCCACCTGTTAGTATGGATAATTTTTAATTTGCCTGGCCCATCTTGATACAGTATACTTTGTTTCCAATAAATCTGTTTATTTTTTTTATTTACTCATTCTTAGAGAGGGGAAGGGAGGGAAAAAGTGAGGGAGGGAAACATCACTGTGTGGTTGCCTCTCACATACTCCCTATTAGGGACATGGCCAACAACCCAAGCATGTGACCTGACTAGGAATTGAACTAGCGACCCTTTGGTTCGCAGGCTGGCACTCAATCCATTGAGTCACACCAGCCAGGGTAATTATTTGTAATTTTGTGACATAAATGTAGTTCACAGAACACTCAGAAGAATAAAGAAGTGGTCATTTAGGTAGTTAGGACATGATATGATTTTAGCTTTCACCCTTGAATGAGTTGGAAAGAGCATCAAAATCAGGCAAAAAATATATGGATTTTTAATGGAAGTAAGGGTGAACTTTAAAATTGGTTTGAATTGTGCTCACTTTGGAAGCACATATAGTAAAATTGGAACAATACAAAGAAGATTAGCATGGCCCCTGTGCAAGGATGACATGCAAAATTGTGAAGTGTTCTATGTTTAAAAATAAATAAATAAATAGGTTTGGATTTAAGTTAAGAAACCATATAAAACTAATAGTGGTTATCTTTAGAAGAATAGTGACTGACAGCTGGCAAGAGTGGAGCCCTGAGACACTGATAATGTTCTGGCTCTTGATCTGGGTACTAGTTACATGGGTGTGCTTATTTTGTGAAAATTTATCTAACTGTGGACTTATGATTTATGTATTTTTATGAATGTAATCCTAAATGAAAATGTTATTTTATTTATTTATTTATTTTTATTTTAATTGTTATTCAAGTACAGTTTTCTTGTCTTTTACTCCCATCCCAGTCCACCCTCCCAGTGCTTCCCACCTCCCTCCCATTTCCACCCCCCTTAGTTGAAAATGTTATTTTAAAAGAAGTAGTTGGGGTCCTCATAGAGTATAACAATAGTAATGTAAATTAAAGCTAGATCCTTTACTCTCAGAAAGGCATTTTGACTGTTCTTTATATGTTTATACACAAAGTCAAACCCATACATAATGATCCATAATAAAGTGAGATTAATCTGAGCAGTTCTGAGATTTTTGAGGCTAGCCCAAGGCACTGTAATAGGGAAATTAGCTTGCTTTCTTTTCTTTGGAGACTAAACTAAGTTCAGTATACCTTGAGATCATCACCAGGGCCCTGAATTAATTCTTGTTTAGAAGAGAAGAAGAATATTATGGTGGGGTTAAGTGTGTAGATTCCAAAGCCCAACAGTTGGTATTTACAACTTGGCTGCCCCATTTACTCACTGTGTATATTGGTTTCCCAAGTCTGTAAAATGGAAATAACAGTAGTGTCAACCTGATTGGATTATTATGATAATAAAATGAGTTGATACATAGAAAGTGTTTACAATAGTGCTTGGCATGTGGTAGAAGCTATTAAAATACTAACTTTTATCATAAATTCTAGGCTTCCCTGCTTTTAAAAACATCGTCCCATACAGTGAGGAGCCCTTATTATTTAGCAGGATTAAGACTCAATTCTGTTGTCCAAGCTATGATTTATTAAAGGGAAAGGCTAGTTAAAATAATGTTAGCAAAGGGCTAGAAAACTCCACATGGAACATTAGAAACAGATTTACATGAATCATGCAAGCCAAAGAGCATTTGAATATTTGTGCTGGAAGGAATGAACATAATAATAAGAATAACAATAACTATTTAATTGTGATAATAACTTGTATATTGGTTCTTACCTCCCCTTGACTATTTAAAACCTTTACTTAGCAATTCTACTCTCTTCTGTGTTATAAATTTTTGTTCTCTATTGGATCATTTCCATTAACAAACATGCTCTCATTTCATGCATCTCCAAAATAAACAAAAATTCCTTGATCCCACATTTTCATCTAGCCTTTACCTTCACTGTCATTAACAGCAAAACTCCTCAAAGGAGATGTGTAGACATGTTACCTCCAATTCTTC
>PVKM010005225.1:0-48721 GCA_004027735.1 Carollia perspicillata
GAAATAAGCCAGGTGGTAAAAGACAAATACCATATGATCTCACTTTTAACAGGAACCTAAGCAATAAACCAAAAAAGCAAGCAAAATATAACCAAAGACAGTGAAATAGAAAACAGTCTGAGAGTAACCAAAGGAGAGAGGGGAGGGAATTTCAGGGGAAAAGGGGAAGGGTCACAGGAACAAATATAAAGGACACATGGACAAAAATTAAGGGGGGTGGAAATGGGAGGGAGGAGGGGAGCACTAGGGGGGTGGACTGGGATGGGAGTAAAAGACAGAAAAGTGGCCCTGGCTGGTGTAGCTCAGTGGATTGAACGTGGGCCTGTGAGCCAAAGGGTTGCAGTTCGATTTCCAGTCAGGGCGCATGCCTGGGTTGCAGACCAGTTCCCAGCAGGGGACACATGGGGGAGGACACAGGGGGAGGCAACCATACATTGATATTTCTCTCCCTAACCCTTCCCCTCTAAAGATAAACAAATAAAATCTTTAAAAAAAGACAGAAAGCTGTACTTGAACAACAACTAAAATAAAAAATTTAAAAAAAAAGATAAAGTATCATGAGTGAAAACACACACACACAAAAACTCTAAATGAAAATGGATTGAATTCACAATCAAAAGGAACAGTGACTGGATAGGTTAAAAAAATAAGAAACAGCTATATGCTGTCTTCAAGAGACTAACTTCAGCTTTAATGACACATATAGGCTCTAACTGAAGGGAGGAAAAAAGATACTCCATGCAAGTGGAAACCAAAAAAAAGAAAAGAAAAGAAAAGAAGAAGAAGAAGTAAGGATAGCTATACTAATACTATTCAAAATAGACTAAGCCAAAAACGGTAACAAGAGACAAAGATCATTATACCAATATAAAGAGGTCTATACATCCAGAAGATGTAACAATCATAAATATATACACATGCAACATCATATCACCAAGGAAATACTAACTTCTGATGGAAGAAATAGACAACAATCCAATTATAGTAGTGGACTTTAATACACTACTTTTAGCAATGGATAGAGGATTCAGACCAAAAATCAATAAGGAAACATTGGACTTGAACCACCCATTAGACCAAGTAGACCTAACAGAAATTTCTAGAATATTTCATCCAATGGCAGCAGAGTAAACACTCTTCTCAAGTGAACATGGAATATTCTTAAGGTCATATAATAGAACATCAAATATACCTTAGCAAATTTAAGAAGATTGAAATCATACCAAATACCTTTTCCAGCCTCAATGATGTGAAACAAAGAATTATCGACAAAATAAAAGCTGAAAAATATACAAATATGTGGAAATTAAACAAAACACTCTGGAACAACCAATAAGTCAAAGAAGAAACTAAAAGAAAAATAAAAAATATATCAAAACAAAACAGGACTTTATGGTATGCTGCAAAAGCAATTCTGAGAGGATAGTTTGTTATGGTAAATGAGTATATTAAGAAACAGAAAGATTTCAACTAAACAATTCAACTTTACAACTCAAGAAGAACAAACGAAGGCTAAGGTTAGCAGAAGTGAGGAAATAACAAAGATCAGAGCAGAAACAAAAAAGAAACTAGAAAAACAATAGAAAAAAATAGCCACAAACTAAGGCCTGGTGTTTCAAAAATATCAACCAAATTTTAGCTAGAATAACTAAGAAAAAAAGGAAAAAGGGCTCAAAATAAAAAAAGGAAAGATGATAATTACTACTGATAATACAGAAATATGTAGAATTATAACAAACTGCTATAAAAATTATATGCCGATGAATTGGATAACCTAAAAAAAATAAATGAATTCCTAGACTCATAAAATACCAAGTGCATCAGCAAGAAAGAGACCATCTGAGTAGACAACTAATGAGTATGGAGAGTAAAATGATAATCAGAAAGAGAAAGCCCCAGGACCAAATGGCTTCATGTGGAATTGTCTATCAAACATTTAAAGAAGAATTAATGAAAACACTTCTGAAACTCTTCCAAATTACTGAAGAGAGGGGAATACTTCCAAACTCAACTTATGAAGCCAAGATTACATTGACAATAAAACCAAATAAAAACACTATAAGTAAAGGATATTATAGATCAAGATCCCTGATTGATTTAGATGTAAAAATTGTCAACTAACTATTAGAAAACTGAATTCAATAACACATTATAAAAATTATACACCTTGATTCCTGGCTTGTAAGTTTCAATGAAATGAGCACTGGCCTGTGAACCCAAAGGTCACCAGTTTGATTCCTGGTCAGGACACGTGCCTGGGTTGTGGGCCAGTTACGGGTGTGTGAGAGGCAGCTGATCAATGTTTCACATATCAATATCTCTCTCCTACTTCTTCTCCTCTCTCTAAAAATAAATAAATAAAATGTTAAAAATAGAATTATACACCTTGACTAATTGAGATTTATCCTTGGGATGCAAGAATGATTCAACACAGACAAATCAATAGATGTGACATACCACATTAATAGAATAAGATATAAATGTCATATGATTTTGTCAATGAATATAGAAAAAGCATTTGACAAAAATTTAACATTCTTTTAATACTAAAATCTCAACAAATTAAATATAAAAGAAATACATATACCTCAACATAATAAAAGTAATGTAGGAAAAATCCACAGCTAACACTATGCTCAAAGGTGACAAATTGAAATCTTCTCCTCTAAGTTCAGGAAGAAGACAAAGGTACTCATTCTTACCACTTTTATTCAATATACAGTAATATGGAAAGTTTTAGCTAGAGCAATTAGGCAAGACAAAAAATAAAATAATAAAGATCCTAATTGGAAAGGAAAATGTAAAATTGTCATTATTTTCAGATTATATAATCTTACGTACAAAAATTCCTAAAGACTAAACCAAAAAACTATTATAACTAATAAATGAATTCAGTAGAGTCATAGGATACAAAATCAGCGTACAAAAATCAGTTGCATTTCTACATACTAACAATAAAACATTTGGAAAAAATTAAGAAAACTATCTCATTCCTAATAGCATAAAAAACAATAGCTCCAAATCAAGATTGCAGCATAGAATGTTCCTGAACTCACCCCCTCCTATGTACACACTGAATCTACAGTTACATATGCAACAGTTCCCTCAGAAGGAAATCCAGAATCTAACTGAGCAACCCTACACATCAGGTGAATAAGAAAAAAACCAACATCAAAACAAGTAAAAGAGGTTGAGAAAACTCTTGCCATAAATCCATCTGTGGCATGGTGACCCACAAATGGGAAGGAATTCACAACTCTCAGCCTCTCCCTGGGAGTGAATGGTTTGGACCATATGTGGTACTATAATGTTTAAGACGTCCAACTAAGAGATGGGTCTTCAAAATATTCAGCTTTGAAAACTAATGGGCTTGTGTCCATGAGATCCACAAGACTATAGTGATCTGAGAAACAGCTTTTAAAGGGTTCATGGATTCACCTACCTTAGGGTTCACCCCAGAGAAAGCAGACTGAAATGTGTCCACTCTTACTGTGAAGGAGGTGTATTTTCTTATCATAAAAGCTTTGATTTGAGGGGCTGGCTTCTAATATAACAGATGTCTATGGGCTGACTGCAATACTCTCCAGAGACTGTTCAGACTGGCGGGCACCCTCTTAATGTTTTCCCTCTGCCTTACCCCAGGTTGCTATCTGCCAGAAGGGAGCATGGGCCCATATCTGGTGTCCCAGTTAAGTGCCTAGGAGACACTTCTTGATCACTAGCTGCCACCCAGGGGATGCCCTAAAATGACCTGGCTTTGGTGGCCAGCAGGGCTTATGCTCATGGGTTTCATAGGATTATAACAAACAGAGAAACCGTTCTGAACAGGCTATTTCCCTAGGGCACAGCACAAAGGTAGCAGACAGAGACACATCCCTACTTTTTCTGTGAAAGAACCTATTAGCTTATATTCATTGCTTTGGCCCAGTGGCAAGTTTCTAAGTAAGCACATATCTCGGGGCTGACTATAATCTTCTCCAGATGCCAGAGAGGCCAGCAGATGTCATCTTTGCACTTTCCCTCTGCTGTGCCACAGGGTCTCCAAGAAAGGAGTTTGTATACATACATGTCTGGAACCTCCTTTTTGTGTCTACTGACCAGAGGAAACATTCTTTGATAGCTTGGCTCTGGTGGACAGCAAGACTTTTTTGCTCATAGGTTCAACAGGGTGGTATCAAACAAACAAACAAACAAACAAACAAACAAACAAACAACTGTTCTTACTGGCTACCTCCCCAGGACTCAGTACAGAAGGAGCAAACAGAAAGGCTCATTTCCCAGCATTCCCTGAAAGAGATATATTTGGACACTTTAAAAGATGACTGAAGGTCTGCCTTCCCAAAAGCATAAAATCTGGGCACTGACCAATCTCCTCCTTTGGAACACTGACAGAGCTTGGCCCCCCCTTAATTCCTGGGAATCACTAAGAAAATAGTAGGCTTCCTGGACGCTCAAAAAGATTGAGAAACAACTGCTCAAGCAGGGGTTGAATGATAAGGTTAATCTCCTACACAAGGCCACTTCCACAAGACTGGGAAAGAAGTAATTGTTTTATCTAATGCATTGAAATCAACAAAAGGCAATCAAGGAAAATAAAGATCTGGAGGAATATGTTCCAAATTAAAGAATAAGATAAAACCTCAGAAAAAGACCACAGTGAAATGGAGATGAGTGATTTACCTATAAAAACTTTGAAATAATGATCATAAAGATGCTCACCAATTTCCAGAGGACAATGTAAGTACAAACTGCAAATTTCAACAAAGACAGAAAATGTAAGATGATGCCAAGCAGAAGTCATGGTGCTGAAGAATACAATAACTGAACTAAAAAACACACCAAAGGTGTTCAGTAGCAGACTAGATAATGCAGAAGAAAGGATCAGGGAACTTAAAGGCAAGGCAGTTGAACCCACTCAATCTGAGTAGGAAAAAAAAAGAAGAAGAAGAAGAACGAATATAGCTTAAGGGACATATGGGACAATATCAAGTGGGCCAATATTTGCATTATAGGTGTCCTAGGAGGAGACTAGAAAGTGAAAGAGAAAGTGAAAGAAGAAAACTTATTTGAAGAAATATGACTAAAAACATGCCTAACCTGGGCAGAGAATCAGACATCCAGATCCAGGAAATTCAGGAGACTCAAATAAAATGAACTCAAAGAGACTCATGCCAAGACACATTATAATTAAATTGTCAAAAGTTAAAGACAATGAAAGAAACTTAAAAGCAGTGAGGGAAAAACAACTTATTACCATACAGGGTCACTTTCATAAGATCAACAGCAGATTTTTTCAGCAGAAATATTGGAACCCAGAAGGGAGTGGTATGATATATTCAAAGTCTGAAAGAAAAATAAACCTGATGACTGAGAATACTGTACATGTCCTTCAGGGGAAAAAATGGAGTTTTCCAGATATTCAGAAGCTGAAGGAATTTGGCACCACCTTCAGGAAAAAAAAGGAGTTTTCCAGATATTCAGAACTGAAAGAATTTGGCACCATTGGCCTTACAAAAAATGTTAAAGAAACTTTTTAAAGCTGAAATAAAAGTGCTAATTTGTAACAGGAGAACATCTGAAAGTGTAAGTCTCACTAGTAAAATTAGATATAGAAATTCTAAATGTTATAATGGTGGTGGGTTAATCACTTATACATCCAGTATAAAATTTAAAAGACAAAAGAAGTAAAAATAGTTATAACTATAATACTGTTAATAGATGCACAAGATAAGATGTAAATTGTGACATCAAAAACATAAAATGGGAAGCATAAAAACTTAGAGCTTTAGAATGTGTATAAACTGAACTTATCTACCTAATATAAATGGTTGTAGCTATAAAATGTTTTATGTAAGCCTTATAATAACCACAAAACAAAAACCAATAGCAGATATAAAAAAGATAAAGGGCAAGTATCTAAGCATACCATTTCAGAAAAATCAAATCACAAAGGAGGATATAAATAGAAGAAATGAACAAAGATATTAAACTACAGTCAGAAAACAGTTAACAAAATGTTAGCAAATATGCATCTTAACAAATATGCATGTTAACATGCATATTTAACAAAATGTGAATAAGTCAATGCTGTCAATAATTATTTTAAATATAAATGGACTAAATTCATTAAACAAAAGACATAGACTGGCTTAATAGATTTAAAACAATATCCAACTATATACTGCCTATAAGAGATCCACTTCAGCTTTAAGAACCCCATAGACAGAATGTGAAGAGGTGGAGAAAGATATTCTACTCAAATGGAAACCAAAAGGGAGCGGGGGTAGCCATACTAATGTCAGGCAACATAGACTATAAGACAAAAAATGTAATAAGAGACAAAATAGGTTATTACATAATACCTATTTTGATCCCATAAAAGGGATCAATAAAAAAAACATATAAAACACTTGGAAATAATCATACACCCAACATAAAAGCATATATATAAAACAAGCATTAATAAATTTAAATGGAGAAGTAGCAATATGGTAAGAGTAGGGCAACACGTTATCTCACTTTCATCAATGGACAGTTCATTCAGACAGAAAATTAATAAACACTAGGTTGAAATGACATTTTAGACTAATAGACCTAACAGAACATTCTAGAGAATACACATTCTCCAGGATAGATGATATATTAAGTTAGAAAACAAGTCTTAAGTTTAATAGGATTAAAGTAATATCAAACAATTCTTTTTGACCAAAATGGAATATTATTGTATAGCAGTAAAAATAAAGAAAACCCTGCTGTTTGCAACATGGATGAAACCTGAGGGTATTATGGTAAGTGAAATAAGTTGGACCCAGAATGATGAATACTGTATGATATCACTTATATGTGGAATGAAAAAATCCCTGAACTTATAGAGAACAGATTGATGGTCATCAGAGGCATGGCTTGGGGAATGAGAAAAATAAATAAATGTGGTCAGAAGTTACACACCCCTGGTTGTAAGATAAATAACTCCTGGAATATAAAGTACAATATGATAACTATAGTTAAAAATACTGTATTATATATTTGAAAGTTGCTAAGAGAGTTGATCTTAAAAGTTACCACAAGAAAAAACTTGTAATTATGTGTGGTGATGGATAACTAAACTTATTGTGGTAATTATTGCTATATACATAGGAATATACATATACACACATATATATGAATAACTTATAGTGGTATCACTTAGTGATTTATATAAATCATTAAGTTATACAACTGAAACGAATACAATGTTATATGTCAATTATATCTCATTTAAACTAAAGCCAAAAAACATAATAATAAATATACCAAAGAAATGAAAGATTTATAATATAACAACAATGAGACCTTAATGAAAGAAACTGAAGACACAAGCAAATGGAAATATATTCCATGTTCATGGATTGGAAGAATTAATGTTGTGGAAAAAATGCATACTACCCAAAGCCATCTATAGATTTCATGTAACCTCTATCAAAATTCCAATGGTATTTTTCACAGAAATGGAAAAACAATCCTCAAATTTGTATGGAACAATAAAATATTCTAAATAAGCAAAGAAATCATGAGAAGGAATAACAAAGCCAGAAGCATAACACTTACTGATTTTAAACTCACTACAATGCTATAATAATTAAAACAGTATTGTGCTGGCTTAAAAAGAGACTGATAGAACAATGGAACTGAAATGAGAGCCCAGAAACAAATCCCTGTATACATGCTCAACTAATATTTGAAAAGGGAGCCAAGAACACTCCATGTGGAAAGGATACTTTTTTAACAAATGGTGCAGGAAAAACATAATGGCATGCAGAAAAATGAAATTGAACCTCTTTCTTACACCATTTATAATTATTAATTTGAAATAAATCAAAGACTTAAAAATAAGACTTGATGCAAGAAAACTCCTAGAAGAAAATATAGAAGAAGCTCCTTGATATTGGGGTGGGCAATGATATTTTTCTGGATGACACCAAAAGCACGAACAACAAAAGCAAAAATTAACAAGTGGTGCTACATTAAACTAAAAAGCACAACAAAAGAAATAATCATCAAAATAAAAAGGCAACCTACATAAAAGGGGAAAATATTTAAAACCAGATATTGAATAAGGGGTTAGTATCAAAAATATATAAAGAACTTATACAACTCTTCCAAATGACCAACAGTATATAAAAAGATGCTCAACATGAATCATCAGGGAAAGGCAAATCAAAACCACAGTGAGATGCAACTTCATACCTGCTATCATGGCTACCATGGCAAGGACAAGAGTTAAGTTTTGGTGAGGATATGGAAAACAGGCAACTCTTGTACATTGTTGGTGGAAATGTAAATTGGTGCAGACACTATAAAAAACAGTATGGAGCTTTCTCAAAAAAATAAACATAGAACTACTATTTTATCCAGCAACTCTATTTCTAGGTATATACCTAAAGGAAATGAAAATAGGATGTTGAAGCCATATTTGCACTCACACATTTATTGCTGCATTTTCACAATTGCCAAGGTATGAAAACAAACTAAGTGTCTGTCAACATGTGAAAGAATAAAGATGCGATAGATGTGTGGTATGTATAGGTATATATAATAATTCCACATACGAGAAAGAAGGAAATCCTGCCATTTGTGGCAACATGGATGGACCTAGAAGGCTTTATGTTAAGTGAAATAAGTTAGAGAAGAAAGGACATACAGTGTGAAACCATTTGTATATGGAATCTAAAAAAGCAAAACTCATAAAAACAGAGAGTAGAATGGTGGTTACCAGGGGCTGGAGGTGTGGCAATTGGGGATATGTTGTTTAAGGGTATACACTTAAACTAGTAGGTAAATAAGTCCTGGAGATCTAATGCACAGCCTAATGACTATAGACAACAATACTGTATTATAGCCTCAAAGTTACTGAGATTAGATCTTATTTCCACCACAGAACAGAAACTGCATTCTTAACTAAAGCTATGGTGGCAATCATATTGCAATATATAAATCTATGAAATCAATATGTTGTACACCTTAAACTTATAGTATAATTTTTAATGAAATTATATCTCAATAAAATAAATTTAAATGAAGAAGACTGAAGAACCAGTAATATTTAACTGTAAATTAAGTCTTACTTAAGTTTAATCACATAGTGAACTCTTGTACTACTGTCTTAAAAACAAGCTACTAAGGACATACATTAGTAAGAGCTTATTGAATTTTGCCGTTTACTGTCTACCAAGAACTTTGGCAGAACAAATTTTCATTTCACAATTTCATGATGAAATAATCTGATGCTATGCAACCTCTGGCATGACTAAATCCCAAGAGATGACCATGTTGAATAAAACTAATTTTTAGAAAATGAAAAAAGGCTTATATATGTTTCTCCAACAAAGAAATAAGTGATTTGTGACTAAGATTAATAATATTTACCCAAATGCATATTTAATATACCTTTAGTATGTCTAAATTGATTTTGCCAAAATGGTCTTAGAAACTCTTAAGTATTGATAGAAATGGATGTATGTGAGAAAACAATTCAGTCCTTAGATAATTAGAAATGAAATTCTTATTAGTTTTGATGATTTTGGTAGCAAGTGGTAGAAATAATATTATTCTTACTTGAAATATTTTTCTTTAATATATATGTATATCTATATGTATGTGTATATGTATATGTATTTTTTTTACCTTCACCCAAGGATATTTTTTCATTTCTTTAAAAAAATTGTTAATTATATTTTATTGATTATGCTATTATAGTTGTTCTGATTTTTCCCCCTTTACCCCCTCCACCTATTGCCTCCTACTCTCTCAGGCAATACCTGAGACATTGTTCATGTCCATGGCTCAGGTGTATAAGTTCTTTGGCTACTACATTTCCTATCCTGCACTTTACATCCCCATGGCTAATCTATAACTATCAATTTGTACTCCTTAATCCCCTCACCTTTTCAACCATTCTCCCTTGCCTGCTCCCATGTGGCAACCTTCCAGCAATTAACTTCTTTTCTCTTGCTTTTAAGAGTCTGTCTTTATCTTTAACCTTTAGTCTTTTAATAACAATGTGTCTTGGAGTGGGCCTCTTCACATCCATCATAATTGGGACTCTCAGCACTTCCTGGACTTGCATGTCTATTTCCTTTGCCAAATTAGGAAAGTTTTCTTTCACTAGTTTTTTAGATATATTTCCAAAGTCTTGCTCTTTCTCTTTTCCTTCTGGCACCACCATGAGGCAAATATTGGACCTCTTAAACTTGTCCCAGAGGCTGTTTATGCTATCATTATTTTGGATTCTTTTTTCTTGTTGTTCTGGTTGGTGTTTTTTGCTTCCTTATGTTACAAATCATTGATTAGATTCTTGGCTTCATCCATTCTACTGCTGTTTCCCTGTAAATTATTCTTTATTTCAATTAGTGTATCCTTTGTTTCTGACTGGGTCTTTTTTATGCTGCTGCGGTCCTCACTAAGTTCCTTGAGCATCCTTATAAACAATGTTTTGAAATCTGCATCTGATAGATTGCTTATCTCCATTGCTGTTTAGCTCTTTTTTTGGAGTGTTGATCTGTTCTTTCATTTGGGCCTTATTTGTTTGTCTCTTTGTTTTGGCAGTCTCCCTGTGTTTGTTTCTAGATGCTTTGTCTCTGTGTATTCGTAGTGCGGCCTAATGTAGTAGGTATCCTGTAGGGTCCAGTGGCACAGCTTCCCCTTTCACCCAAGCTACCTACTTGAGGTGCACCTTTGTGTGGGCTGAGTACACCATCTACTAATAGTTGAGTCTTGTTTGCTGTTGGCAGATCAGTGGGAGGGATTTACCCAGGCCAGTCAGCTGCAAGGACTGGCTGTGACCACTGACCACTAACCTCCACCCTCTGTGGAGAATCAGCTAGCTGTGCAGAGGCAAGATGATGGTGCTTTAACATGGTCTGTAGTTGTCTATTGGGTGTGCAGGCCCTGGGGTTTCCTATGTGGTACAGGCCAAGGTCAGTCCCCTCCTGTGTTTTCCCTGGGACCACCCTACCTGAGCTATAAAGCAATCTGAGATGCCTGTTACTTGTGCTGGGCTTGGAGATTTTTCATCTGGAGCCAAACTGTGAATCTAGGTGGGCTGCTGCTAGTGCTGGGCCTGGGGCTCACTGAGGCCAGCTGTTGCTTGTTTGGTAGTATTTAGGAGCCAAGACCAGCCGTGCTTGTGGAAAAGCAGCTTGGGTGGGCCCATAAGTTGGGTGGGGTAGAGCCTCTGTGGATTCCAAGATGAGTCACACAGTGTTAGCCAGGTCGACGGAGTCTCTGATATGGCACCAGCCTGCTGGCTCTATGGGTGGAGGGCTCAGCAAAAGGACAATGGTCTCTGCTTGTTCTGATGCCAGACACTTCATTCTCTTGCTATATACCACTGGTGCCCTTCAAGCTGCCACCCCAGTGCTGCAGCTCGGATGGAACAAGTCTGAGTAGGTGAGTCTTGGGTTCCCCAAGAGGAACTGCTTAGGGCTCCAGCAGCCTCTCTGCTGACTCAATCCCCACTGGTTTTCACATCCAGAACTTGTAAAGACTTATCTTCCTGGCACTGGAATTCTAGGCTGTGGGGCCTGGTATGGGTGTAGAACTCCACAGTCCCGAGATATCCCTTCTGAATTTTTTTCCACATAGGTGTGGGGACAGCCCATTCCCCATTTGTGCCCCTTCTACCAGTGTGGATGGATGTGGTTTCTTCAACTCGCTAGTTGTCACACTTTCATTCAACTCGATTTCTGATGTTTCTGAGTGATGGTTGTTCTGTACTTTAGTTGTAATTTTGATGTGGTTGTGAGAAGAGGTGAGCCATGTCTGTCTACATTGCCATCTTGACAGGGAGCTCTCATTTCTTTTTGAAAGAAAGGAAGGGGGAGAGAGAGAAACACTGATGTGAGAAACATCTATTGGTTGCCTTCTCATATGTGCCTGGACCAGGGATCAAACCAACTGCAACCCATGTATGTGCCCTGACCAGGAATTGAACCCCCAAACTTTCAGTGTTTGGGTGACACTCCAACCAACTGAGCCACACTGACCAGGGCATTATGTAAAATATTTTAAAAATCTTTTTAGTATAGATGAAAATATTAGATAAATGATTACCAAGCACAATACATTAAAGGGATCTGGCTCTTTATATTTTGTATAAACTCTCCTTAAACAAAGTATGTATAGCCTACAAACAAATTTCCTATAATATTTAATGATAATAGCCATCCTTTACTGAGTACCTACTATGTGTCAGTCACTATTTTTAGTCATTTGTTTACTTCTCATAATATTCCTAATACAAATTACTATTCACATTTCACAAATTAGAAATGAGGATCATATAGAAACCATAAAGCTAATTAGCCATACACTAATAATGTCCCTGGGTTTGTCTGATACCAAAGCCTGCAATTTTCCGCTTTACACTGTAGGCTTATGGGAGTTTTCAGCTCATCCACTCTGTGTTAACCCTGCCTCTACATTTTCCCTCAACCACCCAGCACCTTTGACTGTTCATCACTCTAACACCCTGTCTGGCCACAATTATGTGGGTAAGTGTCCTTGTACCATAAACTTACACCCTGCTCTTCATTGTTTTCCACCTTATGAAGTTGTGTAATAATTGCAACCATGGCCACTACTGCTTTTCTCAACTTTCTTTATCGATATAGCTGTCCAGAAAATGGTAAGATCCTAAATTTTATATTCATGTTTTTGTGAATGAAAAGGGTGGAGAGCGAAGATAATGATAGGGAAAATAGATTGCCCAGCCTACTCGTGGGTCTTATTCTTGACTTTATAAGTACAGCACAGTGTTAAGTGATCCTTTGCTGGCTCTTATATTAATAAAGTGTCATTTGATTCTTATTCTTTCTTGGTCCTGTGTTGATTCCTCTGTTTCCCTTATGCCTCCCAACCAAGGGAGCATAAATGCTGGAAAGGCTTTGTTCATCCCTGAATATATGCCTACTACTATTAAGATATCTTAAAAATTTGCTTCAAATACACTATATTGTCTCCTTTTTTTCCATCACAATCAAAATGTTTTAATTTTTAGAAAACAATATTTATTGTAAAGGCATTACTTCAATAAAACATCAATCTTCATTTATGGTAGTTTCTTCTGACCTTTTCTATGTAAATGAATCATGGGAGAAAGAAAGTCTTGATGCAAATGTTTGACTACAGTGTTCATATGTTAATCAAACTGAAGCGCCCTGATTGATAGAAGGAGAGATTATCTATTAATTGTGTCATATCTAATCTCTTTTTATAAATAGGGAAGTCTATCATGGAGGTTTGGAAGTATTGAGATTGGGGAAGCCAGCTGGTTAAAATTTAAGAGGCCAAGAGTCTACGCAAAGGATAATTATAACACTAATGATTTCACTCTGGTCTAGCTTACCAGACTCAAAGACTCAATCTTGTCAATACCTCACAATAAGTCAGATGTGTTCAATGGCTCACACTGACTGAACTCAGAAGAGACTGAAATACATATATAAATCAGAAAGGCACCAGTGGGCTATTTGATGATAAAAAATATAACAGCCACCATAACCCAACACTCCTGTCCTCCATTCAGAGTTCTCTTCCACAAATAACCAGAAATGTACTAGGAGCTCACTTTTCTGACTTGGAATCAGAAAAAGTGACATATTTGATCTGAGAGTTTAGCAACATTTTTACAATAGAAATAAGTTCTACTCAATACTGCTTAGATGGTGTGCTAAAGTCCAAGTTGCTGAATTTAAAGGCTCTCTACAATCTGTCTGCTATCTTTCTATTTTTAAAACTCTGTCCACTTTTCGGCACTGTTCTGTCTGACTGGAACATTTTTTTTCCTTCTCTCTTTCATTGGCTCAGTTTGGCATTATTTTCCCTGGGAGGCCATTCTCTAATGATCTCTGGGACTAGTGACTGACATTCTACTTTGCTTCATTCTACCTTGGTCTTCTACTTCTATCAAAGCATGTATCCCACAGCTTTGAAAGTTTTTTTTCTTATTTGTACTCTACACTAAACTGAGGGACCATGTAAGGGACCATGACAATCATATTCATCATTACACTAGGTCATAATCTAATGTAGTCTATAATACATTTTAATCATAATAGATATTGGCAAATAATTGGTGGGTAAATTTGAGGGAATGTTCGATGCTTTTTTCTTTTATTTTTATTGTTGAAACTATTACAATGTCCCCTTTCCCTCCTGCCCTTGGCCCACCTCTATTCAGACCCAGCCCCCCTTCCTTTCAGCCATCACGACATTGTTGTCTGTGTCTATGAGTTATGCATATATGTTCTTTGGTTAATCCATTTACTTTCTTTTTATCAAATGCTTTTAATGATATGTAATGAAGTTCATCTAGAATGCCACAGAATTTCATCATGCAACAGAATACCCAATAAAGGGCTATAAATAATAATAATGACAATCCTGGGACTCAAGTGAAAATGAGTTTAATGATCTCATATTCATATGTTTAGTTTTGAGGACTTTTTTCTCATTTGATGCACTGAGCATGATTCACAACTTACCAAGAAGATCATTAGATAACAACATTTATTTGATGTCTGAAAATCACCTGAAAAATCTTCTGTGATGAAAATATGTCTTTATTTGCTAAAAGTAAACAGCATAAATTTGGAACTAGATAGAACTGGATGTGTAACTTGGATCTGCCACAAACTATGTAATCTTGGGTGAGTTACTTCTTAAGTCTTAATTTTTTTTAGCCATAAGTGGAAGATAATCTAAGTTTCATCACAGGGATATTATGAAGGTTAAATGGGATAATGTATGTAAAGTATCAAATATAATACTTGGTAAAGTAGGTGCTCAATACTTTTGCTTCTTTTACAATGGTGCCTATAAACTATATTATTCTGAGTTAGTGAATTACATCTCCAGGAACCCCCTGTTACATGCAAATGTAAGATGTGAAAGGCAAATATTTACATTTTAACTTCAATTAGTATGTATGTGTTTATATATACATTCTTCTCTAAGGTAACAGTACATTGAGATTAAGTCATGAGAAGAATGGATAGAGTGCCTTAAAAACTTTTGACATGTATGTTGTGCTATGATAGGTATGGAATATAGGACTTGACTAAGGTGAAGGTTAAGCATACATTCTGGTGCTAGGCTTCTAGAGAACTTTGAATTCTTGAAAAGGAGGAAGAAAAAGGCTCAGTACTAAGGTCAGGAGCAGTGCTGTTGAATAAGGAAGAGTACATCTAAGACAAGCTTGAACTTCCTTATATTTTAACCAAGGATCGTTTTAACTGGTTTGTCTCAAGTGACCTCTGAGAACCTGAAAAGAAAGTTACGCTGTGGCTCTGTGTCTCTGTAGACTAGAACACTTCTGGATTGGGGCACTTCAATGCTTTCAGGACAATTATCCTTTACTCCTATTGTTCTCTTTGGCTATATCAAAATAAAAATATTTGTGGAAACAAATTAATAAATATTTGGGCCTTGGCTAAAGTCATTTTTAGTTAAATCCATCTGAAAAATTATGTTGTTTCCTTTTTATCTTGTACGCTAGTTTTATTTTTATTTTTAAATATTTTATTTACTTATTTTTAGAGAGAGGGGAAGGGAGGGAAAAACAGAGAGAGAGAGACATCAATGTGTGGTTGCCTCTTGCGTGCCCCCTACTGGGGACCTGGCCCACAGCCCAGACATGTGCCCTGACTGGGAATTGAACTGATGACCCTTTGGTTCACAAGCTGGCACTCAATCCACTGAGCCACACCAGCCAGGCTCTAGTTTTATTTATTAAGAAATTTAGACACTTAAAACATATTTTGAAATAAAAAGAGAAACAAAAAAGTAAATTTTTGATATTGTCGCATTTTTATTAGTGATGATGAATTCCTCTTTCAGTAAATTCTTTTGGGATGTGTATAGTATTTGATATTAAATTAATTTTAATGGCCATTTATAACCTAGATAGGTTTGGGAAATATTAAATTGCTGTTGAAACTCTTTATGTAGCACTTACATTTCATTTATTTGTCACAAGAGGGAGCAAGAACTCTGCTAAATATTTCATATTTTCAAACTTTTCCTAAAATAAGTTGTATGAAAGAATCCCCGAGTGATAAAATGATTTTTCTTTTCTCTAATTAATCTAGGAACTCCTTTATCAGTTTTTAATTTTGAACTGACATGACATTGTATCCAAATAATGAAAGCTAAATTCATAAGAATATTAGAATCTTTATTTAATCAAGGATCATTTTGCATCTGAAAAGATCTGAATGTATATTTTATATATTTTATTAGTATGCCTGAGTTAGCCATTAACCTGTCAACATTTAAATGATTGCAAGCAAAGCTATTTTTTTGAATAATGATGCAACAGAACGAGGAAATATGTTGCAAAAGTGAAAAATAATGTCTTAGAGGAAAATCTGAAATTCCTTTCCTAGGAGGCCTGTAACCTATGACAATGTGCTATTTTCTGATTCATTGTTTTCTTCAAGAAGCTATGTGCTTAGTGCACTCAATCATTTCATGTACTTTCCTACTCCATAGATCACCAGGTAGTTTTTGGAGTAAAAGTTTAAAATATTTCCTGTGGAAAGTGCAACATTCATGACCTTTGCAAAAGTTCTTAAGACAATAATCTGTACAATATCCTCTTCAGAATGTGTGTGCTCAGAAGATCACACGAGTGTTTGTTTTATATTCTTACATAGAATAAATACAATTTCCCCTGTAGATTGCTTCTTCCAAGTCTTAGATATAAAAGTACCCAAGTATCTTGTAGCCATTTAAGGAAAGGACTTCCCATACTTAACGTTGAATGGGTCACGCCTATGCTCTGCTTTATGAATATGGGACAGACATTATGATTCTACAACACAGTTTTCAGTGTTAACATAAGCTATAGATTTTCTTCTTGAGTCTGAAATTCTCACAAGAATGACATGTGGGGAGCAAGATATTTACTAATATAAGATAAGTTATGTAGCTTAATATATGAATCCCTTCTTATTTTTTGGTAAAATATACAGATATTAAATGACATAGAAATTTTGTTCCTTGGAATATTTATGAAAACTATTCAATAAAAATGTGGACTTTGGCAACAAGGCAGTTATAGTTAAATCCCTCCAAAGAATTTTGCTTCCTAATTTTTAATCTTTAAACTTTAATTTTACAGTAGAAACTATGAACTAAAAAATAAGCACTTGTTACTGTTTTTAATACCTTAGGTATTAAATATGTCAGCCAATTCCATGTAAACTTCTGGGAATCCTGAAGCAACACAGTACTTCCCACTCCACCCACTGCTGCTAGAGTTTCCCACAGTGTTGTATTTTTCTCTTTCTCTCTCATGTGGCTTTAACTTATGAAAGTATGAATACTAAGTTATTTGTAATAAAACTCAAAAGAAATTACTTTGAATACATAACCTCAGAGTGGTTACACCACAGTTGTATTACATGGAAGAATACAAGTTGCATTTATTTTAATACTATAATCCTAAGGCTTCATAACATTAAATGAATTGCTGAGTTTGTAGGATTATCTTGTGGAAAAAGTTTCATTACATAAATTATATTATATGTATAGCATAGAATACTTATATAGAGTAGCCATAGCACTTTGTCTTTGTTTTATCTATAATTCGTGTTATTGAACTTGTATTAATGACTGAAGGTTAAAGAATACATAAGAATTTACCTAATGTAAGGAAAAAGAATTTAAAAAAGTATATATGTAAATTCAATATGACTTTAAATTCAGTAGTGTATTTCATTCTTCAATTTTTGAAAAGATACTTGTTGAACATAATAATTAGTTTAATCTTTTGTTTAAAAAAGAATTAAAGGTGACTTACATAAATATAAATAATTCCAGAAGAAAAAAAACAACTCAGAATTAGTATGATAGAATAGATGAAGCAAGTAGAAATAAGGAAACAAAAATATGATGGAAACAGGACTTGAGTATTTTATATAAAATAAATGCCCTGGCATTCTATACACTTATTATTGGTGAGTATACATTGTTTTTTCCATTTTCTAGCAGCCAGTGGGAAAGAAGAAAACACAAACAGAATTTTTATCCCTTATAAGATAAAAATAACTCTATTTCTCTAAAAAAGCACAACTATTTATGATATTGAGAACAAATGGTATTTCTTTTTTAGTTTCTCATAGAGACAACACTGTGTAAATAAACAATACCCTGTACAACATTTTTACAGTGACTTTCTGCTTTCTTGCAGTCACATGTTAAGCACTGGGGACTCCAAGATGATTTGGATCCAGTCCATGCTCACAGGGGAGTTGTGATTTAGCTGAGCTGACAGATCTATAAATATATAATTAAAATACAACACTAAGTCTTGTGATATAGGTAATGTCAAAGTATTGTGGGTGCAAAAGATCTTGCCAGATAAAATATCCTTAATTAGGAATTAAAAATTTTTTGGTTTTATTCAATAGTATACAATGATAAAAAAATAGTTTTACTAGGTCATAGTCTTCCCATGTTTAATACAATATTTAATTCCATAGCCACAGATCTTCATTACTTTATTATTGAACTGGTGCAGTATCTCCTCATTGGTCTTGTCCCCTTCAAACTTGTCTCCATATTACTTCTAGATTCTCAATGGATAAGAGTTCACAAATGATTGTCAATTTAAAATTTGTTACAAAATAAATTGCAAACTCTTTACTCCTGTTTAACTCTTTTTTATATTTTATTTTGTTTTTGATTTTTAGAGGAAGGACAAAAAAGGGAGAAAGAGAAGGCAAGAAACATCATTGCAAGTGAGAAACATCTATTGATTGCTTTCCATAAGCGCCCCAGGGAACAGAACCTGCATAATTCTTTATACTGTAAGACCGAAAGTAAAATTCCTATAAATTATAAACATTTTGAGGACATAAATAATTTAAAATGATAATATTTACATTTTTCCTATTTCCAGTATCTTCTCCAGTACCTTGTATGTAATATATGCTCAAATATACTTTAAAAGTATTGAACCAATTAATTCAGCTGATTAATTTATGTTCTTTAATTTTATATTACAAAAATATATCTATTAAGTACATAGTAAAATTCCTTTACTAATATTATGTTATATTAGGAAAGAAATTTCTATTATATTTAGATTTACTAGAAGAATTATGTATTCTTTTACATACATATGAAAATACACCACGAGGTCTGTTATTTCTATGCTTATCACTGTAGTATGTTTGTATGTATATGTATAGACATTTCAAATGTTAGTAACTCACTACAAAATTAAGTGATGTCAATATAGTTCCAAACCAGAAAAGGTAAAGTTAAAGGAGTTCATCATCACCAAGCCCTTATTATATGAAATGTTAAAGGGACTTATCTAAGAACAAGAAGATAAAAAACTATAAACAGTAAAATGAAACAAATTCACAACTATCAACAACCAAACCTAAAAAACAAAAACAAAAACTAAGCAAACAACTAGAAGAGGAACAGAGAAATGGAGATCATGTGAAGGATTATCAGTGGGGAGGGGGAGGGAAAAGGGGAGGTGGAGGTGGTGAATGGGGGAAAAAGGTACAGAGAATAGGAAGCGTAATTGGTAGGCACAAAATATACAGGGGGAGGTTAAGAATAGTATAGGAAATGGAGAAGCCAAAGAATTTATATGTACAATCCATGGACATGAACTAAGGTGGGGGAATGCTGGAGGGAGGGGGGTGCATGGCAAAGGGGGATAAAGGAAAGAAAATAATGGAACAATGGTAATAGCATAATCAATAAAATATACTCAAAAACATTTAATAGTATTTTATGTATATCTTAATTTGTGTCTAGGTCAATCAGTGTAGCAACTGGAATAATTGTAGCAGAGCAGATAAAGATCACATTCATATATTTGTTACATAAAAGACATATTAAATATCTAACAGCAGTAATTTAATATATTGCCCTTATTTTATGGCACCTTAAAATTATCTTGTTTTAAGTGATATAATTATGTCAAAGATAAATTATTCAGAAAATACTGACCAAAATGGAGATGGTAAACCTTTCATTGTTGTTTGATTGTAATAAGTCAAAGCCTACAGACCTATTTTTGAAGGTGAGTCAGATGTGAGGTGATATTTCATCATGGTTTTTATTTGCATTTCTCTGATGATCAGTGACATTGAGCATTTTTTCATATGTCTATTGACCATCTGTATGTCCTTGGGAGAAATGTTTATTCAGGTCCTCTGCCCATTTTTTAAATTGCCCATTTTTTTTTTCTGTTGAATTGTGTAAGTTAATTATAACTTTTGGATATTAACCACTTACAAGGTGTGTCATTGGGGAATATTTTCTTCTGTTGAGTAGGTTATCTTTTTATTTTGTTGATGGTCTCCTTTGCTGTGTAGAACACTTTTTGGTTTGATGTAGTACCATTATTTTTTTTTTATTTCCCTTGCCCAAAGAGATATACTAGAAAAAATAGTACTAAGAGAAATGTCTGAGATTTTACTGCCTATGCTTTGTTTCTAGGATTTTTATGGTGTTGAGTCTTACATTTAAGTCTTTAATTTATTTGTGTTCATTCTTGTATATGATGTAAGAGGATAGTCTAGTCTCATTTTTTTGCATGTATCTGTCCAATTTTCTCAACACCATTTATTAAATAGACTGTCTTTATTCCATTGGATGTTTTTGCCTCCTCTGTCCAGTATTACCTGACTTTAAAGGTGTGGGTTGATTTCCGGGTCCTCTGTTATGTTTCATTGATCTTTATGTCTGTTTTTATTCCAGTAGCATGGTGTTTTGATTACTATGTATCCAAAGAAACCCAAAACACTAACTTGAAAGATATATGCTTGTGTGCACCCCTATGTTCATTGTGGCCATATATGCAATACCTGAACTATGGATGCAACCCAAGTACTCATCAATACATGAGTGGATGAAGAAGTTATGGTATAGCTCTGGCCAGGTGATTCAGCTGGTTGCAGTGTCTTCCCATATACCCCAAAGGTTGCAGTTTCAATTCCCAGTTTTGGCATGTACGTAGGTTGCAGGTTCAATCCCTGGTTGGGGTGTGTATGGGAAGCAACCAATTGTTGTTTCTCTCTTGCATTGATGTTTCTCTCAATTTTTGTATCTCTCCCTAGTTCTCTCTTTAAAATCAATAAACATATCCTTGGCTGAGGATTAAAAAAGTAGTTATGGCACATACATACAGTGGGCTATTACTTGGCTATAAAAAGAACAAAATCTCACCATTTGTGACAGCATGGATGGATTTTCTATCCTTGAATAAGTGACATATGACATTTGAATTAGAATGACTTGTTCATCTATTACCTAACAGCTGTTGGGCACCTTCTGTGTGCTCAGCATGAGACACGTGCTGGGAAAAGAAACATGATTTATAATTTTATGTCCTCTTAAGTTCAATTCTAAATATTTATCATGGGATATTTTGCAAGCCCAGGGAGAAGGATTTGGTGAAAACTTCTAGGAGTAGCCAGTGTTCCAACTGCTTATTAAATGAGGGGTAGGAGATAACCAGACGAGAAGGAGAAGGAACCATAGGGTGGAACCACTTGGATTGTGAGGGGAATTAGAGGCCCTTTGATCCTGCTGGAGAACAGATTTCTAAATGGGGAGGGGCAGAAAAAGAACAACAGTTATTCATTTATGTGTCTATTTAGTCAGCAGAGTTTATTAACTGATATTTATTACTTAGTTTAATGTTGTGATGTTTGTTACTACTCAGAAACTGCTGAACTTCCAAAACAAGCATCTACTATCATATTGTAATTGGTTTACTGATTGTGAATTTTGTATTAAAATCATAGGATAATAGTTTATTTTATGGCAAAAAGTGAAGAGAAAAATATGCTTTGTAGCTTAGGATGGGATGTAGACATTTAAGTGATGCAGCTGGGATCAGAATCCAAATGGCTTCTGCTTCACTGCTTTTTCCAATCAAAATTTTCTGCCTTAAAAACTGCATATCTCCACTTGTTTTACATAATTTTTACTGAAACTGTATAACCAACCTGACATTTGTAATCCTTATGTTTTGAAAAGTGACACGGAACTGTTTACAAGTTCAATCCTGTTTTTAATGACTTTAGTCTAAAACAACTCCAGACCTTTATACAGCTCTTCTAGTAACTTTTTTTCCTACAATTAATTGCTTCTGTATTAGGACTTCTTTATATATTGTTCATACAATCACTGATTACTCTTTGTATCTACTACTACAAAAATATTTGGCTTTCAATCTCTGAAATTATATTGATAATTTGCTTGCAGTTACTTAGTATAGTCATGTATTTGCATTTGAGATTCTAGTAATGCTTTCCTCAGTCTTACCTTCCTTCCTACCATAGAAATTTTTGTGAAAGGGATTCCTGGTGCTATTTCTGCCATTTGCTTGCATACATTCTGTTCCAAGAGGGCACACCCTGTGAGTGTGGGAATAAAACTTCTGGGCAGAGACTCCAGTGCAGCAATTATCTTAGATGAGGCTATTGGATTGCTTGATTTCTCCAGGGAGTTGGGTAATGGAGCCCCAGAGCACGCCCTCTCCTGTTGCACGTCCAGCCCCAATTATTTCTCAATGTGACATCTTAGCATAATTATCTCACCTCTAACCTCAAATAACATGAAGCTTCTAATTCTGACCCACTGAAGAGATCAATTCTGAAAAGACTTTACAATAATTTGATAGGGGAATTTATGCTTTTCAATACTGCTTGTCAGTTGAAATACTTCTAAAACTCAGAATTTGAATTGATACTATAAGAGACCAGTCTTGTAGTATGGCATTGTAGTTTGACATTTCTTCATTGCAGAAAAGGAAAAAAGTTTGCTAACACAGAAGTAATCCATGCTTTGGCTTACATTTTTCCATTTAAATTAAGATATGATTGAACTGGATGAATGGGACACAGTTCTAACGCAATGGAAGTATGAATACTAAACCTTTTATGGCCAAATTTATCATACGCAATTCCCAACTTGTCATTTTTAAATTTAAATCAAAATGCAGAATTATCAGTATCTCTTATCGGTGATAAGAAACAAGACTGAATTGTTAATATGACAATAAGCATAATTGCCGTGTGCCAGTATTAGGAATTATGCAATGACACAAAGAATATAATGACCTGGTTACTCTTTTTTATTTTCCTACCAGTCAGAGATGTAATACAATTGATGATTTTTCCTGCTACAAATAAACCTGAAGCAGCAGCCTGTACATTTAAACATTTTCTAGGGTGAAATCACATTATATATCTATCTATATCTATATCTATCTATCTCCTTAAAAGATACAAAATTTCTAGCCATGTAAAGTGACCTATTTTTACAGTCCTCATTTTTAAGACATTTTTTAGAGCAGTCTTAGGCTTACAACGAAGGTGAGAAGGTACACAGACATCTCACATACCGCGCTTAGCCCACACGTGCATACTCTCCCTCAGTCTCAGCATCACTCATCAGGATGGTAGACTGCTTTTTCCATGACCAAAGATGGACCTTTATTGACACTTCATAAACACCCAAAATCCATGGTTTACTTTAAGTTTCAATATTGCTATTGTATATTTACTGAGTTTAGACAAATAAATAATGACATATATCCAGCATTATAATATCATAGAGAATATTTTCACTGCCCTAAAAATCCTCTGTGTGCTTCTCATCTTTAATATACCAGTAATTCATTAGAGGAACTAAAGCAATTGCATATCTTCAAAAAATAAATTCTCTTTATTTTACCACAATTTTTCTTCCTCACTTCAATTCCCCTTTATATTGCATGATTTGGGTGAGTCAGCATAATTGCTTATTGGGGGTGAATTAGGGATGAAAAGACAGATGGCATGTAGAATTTATTGGAATCTATTTTTTATACATAATGTTTTTCAGTTTTCATGTGAAGAGAGCTAAATTTGCCTTGTCTTGGGCCAAGAAATGAGAAATTTGGGGGGGAACTGCTCACAGGGAAGCAGCGGTTTAAATAACTAGGTTAGATATCGTGATCAATGGCAAGACCTTGTGAACTGCCTTCTAACCTGCTGATGCTCTCTTCCAGTGCAGTCTAGAGTTTGTCCTATTACTGGACTTTTTTCAGTGTCTTCATTTCCAGTATCCATTTCCACCTTTTTGTAAAGCCCCCTTTCACTCATGGCAGGGGACCCCTGCTCGAGCCCCACCTTTAGTGGGTCTCAACATCTTACAAAAGGCATGCCAGTACGTTTTACCCTGCAGAATCCCAGTCCGAGCTGCCATTGTCTGCCTTTGGTCCATGGAATTATTTGTCTTGTTTTTGTTCTTGTGATGTCTCTTTGTTTCCTCTTTTACTTTCTACTTTATTACATATTTCTGATTAAATATGTAATAGAACTTATACTCCATGACTGTTTTTACTTATTGGTGTTGAATGTAACCTTAAAATATTTTCATCAAAATATTTTATTTACTATAGAAATATTTAATGTTAAAATGCATGTTACCCTTAAATAACATTTTTATGGTATAATTGACATGTAACATATTAGTTTCAGATGTACAACATAATTATTTGATATTCATACATATTGTGGAATGATCGCCACAATAAGTCTAGTTAACATCCATCACCATACATAATTATGAATTTTTTTCTTGTGATGAAAAATTTTAAAATTCATTCTTTGAGCAACTTTCAAATGTGCAATACTATATTACTAACTGCAGTCACCATGGTGTACATTACATCCTCATGAATTATTTATTTTGTAACTGGAATTTTGTGGTTTTGACTCTTAACCCATTTCATTCACCCTCCACCCTTGCCTCTGGCAACCACCAGTCTGTTCTCTGTAACTATGAGCTCACTATTTTTTTCGTGATTCCACATATAAGTGAAATCATATGGTATTCGTCTTTCTTTGTCTGGTATTTCACTTACATAATGCCTTCAAGGTCCACCCATGTTGTTGCAAATGACAAGATTTCTTCTTTTTATGGCTTATTAATAACCCATTGTATATACATATACCACATTTTCTTTATTCATCCACTGGTGAACACTTAGGTTGTCGAGTTCGTGTTTTTATTTTGATCAGATAAATGTCTACAAGTGTAATTGCTAGATGATATGGTAATTCCAGTCTTAATCTTTTGAGGACCCTTCCTATATTTTCCCTTGTGGCCGCATCAGTGTGCTGAATGTCAGCTTCCTGAGAAACAAACTTTATTCATCTACACCTCACTAATTTATAGAACAGTTCCTTAGGTATAGGTGACTTCATAAACCAATTCCAATCCATGATCTATTTTCATTATAAATAGAATAAACACACAAAGTTTAATATACCAAAAGGAAGTTCCATATTCTAAAAAGTTTTTAGGAGATAATTTAAATAATTTCTTTGTACTTTCTGTTACTTATTCTCACACCGTCAGCCTTATACTTCCTTCTGAATTGTCTTCTGAGAATACAAACATGATCTAGTAATTCCCATTTTAAGAAGAAAATCTCAGCCCTGGGTGGTGTGACTCAGTGGATTGAGTGCTGGCCTGTGAACCAAAGGGTCATGGGTTCAATTCCCAGTGAGGGCACTGGAATTATAAGTATAACTGTTACTCACTTAGGGTTTATTTATTGCAGACATCTTTCTGTAATTATATTTGGAAAGTTTAACAATAAATAGTTTTTTTCTATAAATTCTAAGCTCAGGAACATCATCTCTGAAGATGCTTTATGATGAGTGAATTTTAACCTGAGCATGAAGCAAAGTACAAAAACATGTGTATAGAGGTATTAGGGAAACCAAACTGACACTCTCTAAAAGTGCTAAAATGTGTCAATTCTGTAAACTCAAAAACAACCCAATTTTTCTTGTTTCTGTTCACTTGTTTTTCATGCCTTGTAGCTTATGAATAGGTCCATACATTGGTAAAAGTCACACTGCATATTTAACCAGTGAGGAAAATAGTGATTCACTTTTATACTAAATGATAAAAGTTTATAGCCATGAGCTATGCTTTTTTGTAGATGTTGGGCATCAAATTTTTTGCAAGTGGTTAACTTCTTCATGCTCATTTGAAAATTTATTATAATATTTAATTCACACTCTAAAGTGAAGTTTTACATTTATTTTAAATGATAGTTTATTTGAATTTTGATTTATACATGTTTTGACTAATTTATATTTTTCCATAAAATGTTTCTATGACTGTTGTACCTTAGGTATAACATGAGGAAAATTAAAGTTGTTTTTGATTTAATTAAACATCTCAGATATAAGTTTTTAAAAACTACTGTTACTTTATACCCTTTGGAAGCCTTCCTCTTGAAAACATTTTCCTCCAGGAGAGTGTTATATCTCAGCAATGAATAAATAAGATAAATTACCTGATGTTAGATCATTTTTAAAGGTCAAGATGATTTAAAATTTTAAATGTTATGAAATTTAAGTCCTAATTCTATTAGTAACTTATTAAAATTCTTTTAAAGAGTTGATTTAAAGTCATGATTTATCCTGTATCTAATGATAGAAGAGACTGCTTTTACATAGTGCAATTAAATATAGTTTCTATCAAAATAGGATAAATTGTTAACACACATACACATATCATTTTGTAGCTTTAAAGATTTATTGTTTGGATGAGTGTTGCAAATTTTTAGGGAGAAAGTGGATGCTAAACAGACAATAATTTTCCACTTTTCTGTTCAGAAACTATTTTCCTGCATAAATATTGTTGTTTTGTGACTTTATATGTGCCATTTTGGGGGGGAGTTAAAACAGTGGTCCCCAACCTTTTCAGCAGCAGGGACTGGTTCACTGGCTCCACACCACTCACCTCCTGCAGTGTGGCCTGATTCCTAACAGGCGTACTGATCTGTGGCTGGGCTTGAGGACCCCTAAGATAAAGCACAATTTAATGGACTTTATGTTTGAGGTCCATATTTGCTTTTAATAATGACAAAATCTGAACATTTTCATAGTTCATTAGTATTGTTTTTAATGACAGAGTGTTTTTAAAATGCTGAGCATACTTTTCATTCAGTTTGCAAAGTATTTTAATACACTTGGTTTACTTAGACTGAAATACACAAGATACTTTTAAAGCAAAATGTCAAATTCGAACGAAGCAGTGCCTTATCTGAGTAGAAAACAGAGTTGAGATTCCGAGACCTCACTGCTGTGCTACTACTGCGTTCTGTTCAGAGCAAGGTCTGTCCGCACGTGTCGCCCCTTTACGTGGTGTCCTTCAACTTCCTTTAGTGAGTCCTTGTCTTTCGGTGTCTCTCCAGGTTTGGAATACCACTATCTTCTCACTGTTTCCACACCCAGATGCTCATCTAAACACAATACAAAAGCTTCTGGAATGAGTAAGAACTTAATAATATAATTTTTGTCTATTACGCAAATGTTGCTAGGTAACGGCTTACTATTGGTTAGAGCAATCTTGTACACAGGGCCACGGGAAGGATGAATAAAATTAAAGCTTGAGGCAGGGTTAACCTTTTTCAGGTCTCAATGAATATAGAAATAAACCAAAACAAATTTTCCCTCTTTATCTTGCCTCGTGCAACACGTGGCTCTGTTTACTTGCTTTCTCAAGTGAAGTTTTTGTGGTTTTCACAAGAATTTGCTGTGTAGTTCTCAACATGTTTCAGAATTAGAGACATTATAACTGTTACCAAAATGATTAATCATTCTTATGCTTTATGTATTTGCTTGAAGCTTGCTAGCTGACGGGCTTCATGTTTAATTGGATAAAACTGTATTCTCCTGATTGACAGTTTCAGTTTGTGTAATCAGATTTCAGGATTTTATTTAAGGTATTCAATCAGACATGTCATCACTTTGATCTGAAAGTCATATGCTTGGAAAAGTTAATGGAGCGGGAAATGTTTTAGCCAGAAGAACAGATTTGGATGGAAGGGCATTAAAGAAACCAGTCTCTCTGCTTTAAGTGGAAGGAACAGTTACTCCCCTAAATCATGAACACCAAATATTCTCATATTTCTTATCTACTTGTTATCTATGAATGACTTGCTACTTGTCTATCAAATCATATTACTTTCCTCCAAACAATGAAAATTATCTGCATTGGACCCACAACTAGATGGTGTCTTCTATCACTGCAGCATAACACATTACTCAGATGCTTGTAGCGATGGTGGTACAAACAAACCCACTGTGCTGCAGTTATATAGAAGCCCTGTTACAATGTTTTAACTGCACCGTGTCGGTGTTTAGACACGTTTGGATTCGTAAATTGGATAATTACCATTGTTTAATAATTGCCTACACATTAAGTACAGTGTCATGCTGTGCAAGGTTGCTGCCTAGGAGCAACAGGCTACACCATGTAGCCGGGTGTGCGATAGGGGGCACCACCTAGGTTTGGGTGAGTGCCCTCCATGATGTTCGCGCAACAGCAAAACCGATGCCGTTCTCATGATGTATCCCCATTGTTAAGCAGCACAGGCCTATGTTTCTACCATCTACTTTTAAAAAAATGGAGCAAAAGTAACTTGTAGTACTCAAATCTACTCTAATTTTCTTTCGATTCTATTGTTTAACTAAAACTTTTGAACTAAATACATATGACTAGAAGAGTTAATATGAAAATATATTTCCATGTTAATACATTAATAATCTGATTGCTAGGTCAATGTTTTAAGACCTTTAAGTTGAAATATAATTCCATACCATTTTTAGTTAGAGAAACTGATTAAATATTTAAGTTAAACCAAAAGGTTAGTTTGAATTCTGAAAAGTCAAGCAGCTTAAGCTAGGTAGATAATTTCCTATTAAAAGGTATACTTTAAATTATATTTTAAAATTTTCCATTAAAGTTATGCTTTAACTTTAAAATATAATTAAATTATATTTTATAATTAAAATAATTAAATTTATAATTTAAATAATTTAATTATTTAAAATAATTAAAATTATAATTTAAAATAAAAAACTTAGATCTATCTATATTTAATGACATATTGAGCTTTTCTCTTGCTCATTAAGTCAGTAAGGGTACATAAATCTCATGTTCATAAAATTTTTGATTGTTATAAAGTTCAAAGAAGTAAACAAAATATGAAAGCAATGCAATAAAATAAAGTATTTTATAATAAATAAAATCATGTACAACTTTCTAATCCAATCAAGTAAAGTAGAAAATTGCCAAAGTTATGTAGTTTGATAATAGAATTGTGAATTATTTCCTCTTTATACAAATCAGACATACAGGGGTTAGCAAAACCTTGACTTTATTTTAGGCTGCTGTCCTAAGTTATAAACATAAAAGAAAGCTGCCCCAGCTCTAAGTAATTTACACAGGATCTCTGGATAAACATATTCTGCTGCTTTCTTCCTTACTTTGCTTATCAATGAAGAGTGAAGTGTAGAGGACTTCCGAACTACAGCGAATGCTTTAGAAATCAGACCTGAGAGGAACGCCTTTTTTTTCTTTATATAACAAGCAGTGTAGGTCCATGGTAGCTGTTCAATAAATATTTCTAACAGAAGTAGGTTGGGAATGAATTCCAAGAACCCTTGACAGCTAGGTTATGAGTTGTCTCCAGCTCCCACCAAAGAGAGACAGGCTTTGAAGTGTATACTTGGCATAACCTCTGGTGAAAGTTTAGTTGAAAGTAAGTTCTTTATAATAAAAGACTCACATTTTTAAATAGCTTGTCCCACAAGTGATTTATTCTTTCAATGACTAAGTAGCAATATCAATGACAGAAAGGTTTATACATTTTCAAGTTTGATAAAAATATTTTTTAAAAAGCGTGTCTACTTGTTATTAAAACTGAGATTGCTGCTGTAACAAAGATTTGTGCTCTGTGGTTAGGAATTTTAGCTTTCTTCTTACACAAACAGTGCAACTGCTCTTTATCATAATTTGACTGAGTTGGGTAATGAATACACTTTTATGTTTCTTTCCACTTCCTAAGGCTCTGTCCTTTCTTTCACAGTTTCTTATCAAAGCCAGCAGACATCCTATGTCCGTCTTCAAACTCCTGCAGTTTTGAAGTTTAGGAGGAGCTTCATACGTGGTTATCTCTGTTTGCTTCTTGCAGCCTGAAGTCAAGTAAATTGAGTGTAAGAAACACTAAAAACAAATAATATATTGTCTCACGTCTTCAGTTTCTCTTCCTTTTCTAAATAAGAGCTGCATTGTATAGTGTGTACGTGGAATTTTACAGTTTCCTACAGTGAAAGAAATGCTGAGCAGACTTTTACAATTCAGATATCCTGGATCCTTAAGATAATTGTGGCATTTACACTTGGAGGCAGCTGCGATTTGGAGCGAATGAGATGATTTAGAATATTTTGTGTAATTTCAAAAGTATCTTTTTCTTTGTTGGACATCAGTTGCTCTGTCTGCTCCTGCATTAGGGGTGAGACAACTGGGAAAACACCGGGAGCTAAAGCACT
Organism: Carollia perspicillata; assembly: GCA_004027735.1. Classification (NCBI taxonomy): domain Eukaryota; kingdom Metazoa; phylum Chordata; class Mammalia; order Chiroptera; family Phyllostomidae; genus Carollia; species Carollia perspicillata. The sequence continues at coordinate 30,423 of PVKM010005225.1, forward strand.
CGTGCCCCTCCCCCGCCCCATTTTGTGTAGGATTACTCAGCTTTGGGCAACAGCCCTGCAAGTTTTAAATCAGTCTACCTACTCGAGTAAATTAATCCTAGAAATTGTTCAGAAAAAAAAAACCAAAGAAACACTCGATTTTCCTAATAATTTTTTCCTTTAGTTTTCTGTTGCATTATATTAATATGAGCAGCATCTATGTCTCTGTCTTAGCACATCTGTGACTACCCCCAGGAGAGGTAAAAGCGCCATATCAGGAGGGGGCGGTTACCTGTGTCCTGGTTCTGCTTCCTCCCCTGGTTAGCCATTGTGCCCCTGGACATGTAAAGTCTCTCTCAGTCTGCTCCTCAGTCAGGTGAAGGTACAAATCTCTCCCCTGCTTCCATCACATTGTTGTTGCCGTGTACCTGTCTATATTTTGAGATGTAAATTTCTCTACAAACGTTAGTAAAACAAATGGTGTATGTGTCTGGCCTTCTTTTGCAGCATAATAAGCGATAATGGACCCCTACTTGAGGGGTACCATCTGTTCTATCACTTTTTTAAAAAAGAAAATGTCCTTAATTTATTTACTTTATGCACTTAAATAATATTTTTGGTGAAAATTATTTTTGATAACTAAGATTTTAAAACAACTTCCTAAGTGACATTTTTTTTTATGCAGGAGCCAAAAGACTTACAGGTTAGTTTAATCACATCGCCTTAATTTCCCTTAAATTGTTCTTTTGTAAAATAAAGGGATTACATTAGTAGATTGCTCTTCAGGATTTCTCTATTAACATTGCCCAAGTCTTTTATTCAGTGCCACTGTCCCTAATTTCCTACCTCTGTGTCTTATACTGATGGGGGGATTTTTATCCAATTGGGTAATGAAAACTCTTACTGGGTGGGGAGGAGGAAACATGCAGTGGGCTGAAAGAAGACGAAAGAATATGGCAATGATTTTTTGGCAGTTATATAGGTATTAAAAAGCCAATTTTGTGATTCTGGAGAAGAATGATGATAAGAAATTGCAGAAATTTATATATCCAAAAACTAGGTCAGAGGAAGCTTGGTACTGATTACATTCCTGGTTTGTTTTGGATGTAGGTTCATCGTCTGTGTTAGTGGCTGGTGAAGGTTGCTCAGCTGCTGCTTCCTCTCCTTTAGGGAAAAAAAGTGTGGAATTTTTCAATGGAACACTCCTTGAAAGTCTGATGGAAGAAGCAAAGCAAAACTGATGCAACAGTAACTAAATGGCCAGACCAATTTGGTCCTTTTTGACTGTCAGCTCTTGTTACTTTAGGCTCAATCTCAAATCTCTGACCCTGAATCAGTCTCCACTGTGGACTTTTTGATTTCCTGGGATGTCCACAGATTTAGGCAGTCTCTTTTTCTGTCCTTCCCACTAGGATCAATGATTGCCTGCTTGACCTTTGCTCAGCTTTTCTCTGGGGCCTTGGCTGTTAGTCACTGTGGTTTGGACCCCACAGTGCTCTTGGAGAGTGACTGCTCCTCCCTCACGATTACCAGGGCCCTGGCTTTCCTACCTTGATATTCCAGTGTTCTAGCTCCCACATGTGTACAAGGCAACAGTTGTGAAAATCGAATGGTGGTATTGCCCATGATAAAAACTAATAATAAATATTAATTATTTAGAAGAAGAAGAGACATAGTCGGAAGAATTCTTTGACAATAAACAACTGGGGCAGAGAGTTAGAGTTTTTTTTTTAAGATTTTATTTATTTACTTTAGATAGAGGGGGTGGTAGGGTGAAAGAGAGGGAGAGAAACATTAATGTGTGGTTGCCTCTCATGAACCCTCCTATTGGAGACCTGGCCCACAACCCAGGCATGTGCCCTGACTGGAAATTGAACCAGTGACCCTTTGGTTTGCAGGCTGGAACTCAATCCACTGAGCGACATCAGCCAGAAAAGAGAGGTTTTTTGATAGTAGAATAAAATGAGAGAGCTGAAACCAGGGCCCTAGGCAAGAATGCATGTTGGAAAAATTTGACTTTGATACAATTTCACTTATCTTCTCAACCTGTCTTATCAAACTTGTCTTTTTATTCCCAGGTCTCTCTACTCTCCCTCCCCCAATTACCAAGTCCTTTAGTTCTTCATAATGTACCCCTTTAATGACTAACAATCTCCTCCCATCAACTGTTCTCAATTATGAACATTCTCTTCCCTATTTCATCACACCCGTTTCCCAGGTTTGCCATCTCAGCCTCCCATGAAGCCATTGAGACATGAAAATGGGAAAAACTGGTACAATTATTCTGCCGGGAGAATTATTACATTGTAGAAGAGGAAACTACCAATCCAATTACAACCGTAATTTGTAGACTGTGTCCATGAGAGATTTTGAGTGTGTGAAAATCTTTCTGTACCCCTTTCCTAATCTCAGGTGGTTGGCCTATCCCTCTGGGTCATACTCTACTCAAGTAGTTTTCTAGGTAATTTAAACTACATGAAATTGACATTGTTATGAAGCATAACAGTTAACATGTATATCTGACTCCTCCTTTGATTTCCCAGTAACTCCATACCCTTTCTCACTAACCTTGACAGCTTTGGCAGCACTGTTAGTAAAAGAAAAATGAACCATTCCAGACTTTTTGTTCCTATTTTAAGGTATGGGTTAAGTTGATTTGAAGTTACCAACATTTATTTGTGAATGAAGTTTACTCTCTGTCAAAGTTTTATTCAAAATAGAGAGCAAAAGCTACTTAGAATGGTCTGTTTGGTGTGCATTCAAGTTCTAAAATTTGAGCATTTAGCATTTCCTTTTATCCCTAAGTAGAGCCCTGAAGGGAATTCTGACAATTTTTATTGTAGAAACCTAGGTTATAGTATTATTTCCCAAAATAATCTCACAATATACTGTAAACCTCACACATGACCCTTTTATTATTCAGATATCTAATTTGAGCAAATTATAAAACTGTTCAAAGCTCCAGTTTCTTTATCTTTAAGATAAAGTAGGGAAGCCCTGGCCGATGTGGCTCAGTTGGCTGGGCATCATCCTTCACAGTAAAAGGTCATGAGTCAGTTTCTGGTCAGGGCACGTGTCAAGGTTGTGGGTTTGGTTCCCGGTACAAAAAAATACCAATGGATGTTTCTCTCCCACATCAATTTTTATCTCCCTCTCTTCCTCCCTCCCTCCCTGCCTCTCTCTCTCTCTCAAAAAAAAGATGGGGTGAGGAAGATTAAATGCAGGATGAAGGTAAATCAAATCATTTGGTATATAGCAAATGTCTAGCTATTATAATTAAATATGGCAATACTAATATAACTTTTCATTAAGAAGCTTGCATTAAATAAGAACTATGCCATGCTCTGTGAGACTACTTAATTACTGGATATAAAATGCTTTGGGGAAACTACTATAAAGAAATCCGTTATAATTATGAAAACTATATAATAATGTGGATATTTAAAGGGAAAGTTAAAATGTTATTAAATGTTATTAAATTTCCATTTTTATAGGGATGCATAATTAAGTGTTTTATTATCCTCAATTTGCTAGCATAAAAATATCACAATTTCAGGGATCTCTATGTGCCATAAGTTTAGAAATTCATTGAGGGCTTAATGAAACATGGGACAATTTTGAAATAAAGTTGTGGAAAGGTAGAGAATAGATAAAAGAAGGAGAGAGAAGAAGAAAAAGACAGAAGAATAGGGAAAAATTATATATGTTTTATGGAATATAATTTGAAAAGCTTGCCTCAACAATAAGAAATTCATATATCAAAAGTACTTAAAATATTTGTATAAGTGTATCTTTCAATAATGTTTGGATTTTAGATATTGCAATTGAAAAAAAAAGATATAATTAACTCTTGATGGATGGATGTTAAAGTGTTTTAATGATCTTAGAATGATAAAGTATTAGAAAGGAAAATAGATATATAATCCAATATAGGAACGTTTATTTTTTCAAAGCATAGACTTTGCTTGCATTTGTTTGATTTTTCCCAATGTAAACTCAGTGTTTTCTCTTTGAAGAAATCAAATTTTTAGAAAAGCATAATCATCCAACTTTCAAATCATACATAGCTATCATTTACATCTTGATATTTATTATTCAAAGTATTTTCATTATGTATGTGTACATACATTTACAAATGCAACTTTTTTTTTGTCTTTACCCGAGGGCATGCTTATTGATAGTTTGAGGGATGGGGGAAGAGGGAGAGAGACAGGGAGAGAAACACTGATATGAGGGAAGCATGGATCTGTTGCCTCACGGTGGCCTGACTAGTCGCCATTCCCCAACCTAGGCTCGTGCCCTGACTGGGAATGAAACTGTGTCATTTCAGTTTATGGGATGATGCTCCCACCAACTGAGCCACACTGACTGGGGCAAAAATATCTTTATAAAAAGAAAACTGAAATGATACAATTTACATATATTACTTTAGAACTTTTACAAAGAGAAATGATATAATATAGACTCGCGAAATCACAGGAGTACATCAACATTTTCAATAGTTGCATTATTGTTCAGTGCAAGCATAAATGCACAAAGTTTATGTAACTTATCCTCCCTTGTTGGCTAATTAGGGTAATTTAATTTTTCTGATAGAAATCTTTCTGCCATGAAAAATCCATACATATTTCTCACTAGTCTTCTCACTAGATCCTTAAGAAATTCCTCGAAGTAGAATTTTGGGACTCAGAGAAAGTCTAGTGTAATAAATATGTCTGTGTCTATATCTATTTCTAAATCTATTCTCAAATCCATAACTGCATCAATGTAAACAACTAGTACTTCAGGAAAGTTATCAGGATCATATGTCCACCAATATTATATGACAAAGCAGTGGATATTTCTCCTTTGGCCCAATTAATTAATTAATTAATTTTTCTGCTCTGAAGTTTTAAGTGTTTGTGGTTTCTGTCTTGGTATTATGCCTAGGAAAACCTCCCCTTGCCTGACTGAACTCTATTTTGTTTGCATGAAGAAAAATATTTTACATGGTTTCTCTAAACTTCTCAACAATTTAACAAATATCATAGAAATGGCTAAGCATGGAAGGAAATCGTGCTTGTATACTAATGTAACACTTATCTCTATCATTAGAAAATATTAAACCGGTAAAATATAAATGGCTCCCCTATTGTAGTCTCTATCTTTAATTGCCACTTTGAATTTTGTGAGAATGGATGACAGGGAAGTTAATATTAGGGACTAAGAGTAGCAAGAATGGAAGAGTTAGTTCAGTAAAAAAAGTATATAGAAGAAAAAAATGTTAAAAAACTTGGTTTCATTAAAAAGATACCAAGTGTTATATCTTCATATCAATAATTGAATTTTACCAGTTAATTTTTATATTCTATGGTTGTTCAGATAACTCATAATCATTCAATATCTTGACTTAAGGGTCTAGATTCTTTCTTTATCTCTCTCTCTCCTTTGCTCCCGTTCCCCTTCTTGAATGTTGATTATGTGAACTTTTAAAAATTGTAGCTAACCCTGACCAGGTAGCTCAGTTCGTTAGAGCATCTTCCCAATAAACCAATATTATGGATTCCATCCCCAGTCAGGGCACATACAAGAAGCACCAATGAATGCATAAGAAAGTGGAACAACCACAGATCGAAGTTTCTCTCTCTCTCTCTCCTTCTTCTCCCTCTAAAATCAGTAAATATAATTAAAAAAAAATGTGGCTAAACCCTTATTTCCTTGTGGTTTGGAAGATTAAGAGTAATTTAAGCTTCAAAGTCCTCTTTCATAGAACAACAAATTTAAAAGTTTAAGAAAAATATGTGTTCATGTTTATTATCCTGACCAAATAGTAAAACAACAACAAGGACAACAACAACAAAAACCTATACGGAGCACGATCCGTTCTAGCAAGAACTGGAAATTACTGAAATTGTCTTATTTACAGAGTCCCAAGTTGAAAAGTTAGTGTTAATCACAATCCATGAAACTTCTTCAGAACAGAATAATGTTAACATTGTAGTCCTTAAGCAAAATATAGATCCTAGCAATTTAAAACAAAAATAATTTAGTGGCTAACAGAGCAGGTCCTACAAGGCTTTTTTGGCAATAGTGTCTAGAGATTATTACAAACAGCCTCCACAGAAGATGGAAGCAAAGCTCCAGCTGCCCAAACAAATTTTAATTAATGATGCTTAACATGCACATGTAGTGTTTTAATGCTTTATTTGTTCATACAACAATTATCTATTGAGTGTGAATACTACGTCAAACCCTATTCAAAGGGCATTAACAGGGAAAAGTGCACTGAGCAGATAAACATAACCTTCTTAACCTGTTTTCAATAATTTCTTTGTTCTTTACTAGATACTATATTTCCTTATTTAATCCCAAGCTTAATACCAATATTTATATTTTTCATAACATCCACTTTCCTCTGTTATGTAGTCAGTATTATGTGTTCTGCAGATGAACTGAGATGTTATAAAAATTATATTTTAAGGTACATTTTCTTTTACAGTTCCCACCTACCTTTGTTAATGTCTTGGCAGCTATCCAGGGATGGGATTCAGGTTGTTGGTGTTGGGGACTTCACAGGTGACATGCTAATACCTCCCTGCACCATATTTACATGCCATTCATAGATTGATGGCTCAGAAAAGATAAAAGGGAGAAGCCAGTCAGGCAATGTACATCTTTAGGCACAAGATAGAGTCCAAAATATCATAAATAAGAAACTATATGCTTAAAGTGGAACTTATATTTAAGGTGAAATGGGTAGAGAGAAATGGCTCCAGAAATAAGTAATAAAATCAGAATCCATACTTCAATGGTTAGAGAACAAGAGCAAGAAATTAAGGCACAAACAAGGTTGGGTAATCATTGTCAATTGGGTTAAAGGCAGCATTAAAACACAGGAGAGCTCCAGCCTGATAGCTCAGTGAGTTGGAGTGTTGTCCAGTACACCAAAAGGTTGCAGGTTGGATCCTGGTCAGGGCATATGTAGGTTGTGGATTTGATTCCCAGTCAGGTGCATACAGTGGAGGCAACTGATGGGTGTTTCTTGCTCACATCAATGTTTCTCTCTCTCTCTCTATCTCTCTGTCTCCCTTCCTCTCTCTCTAAAATCACTAAAAACATATCCTGGGGTAAAGACTTATTTAAAAATACAGGACAAAAAGTAACCTTTAAGAATTTTTACATTTATCTTGGAACAGAAATTTTAAATTAGAACAGCTTTAAGGGGAAGGATCAAGTCTATCCATCCTTGTGCCATTAGAGTCATATTTGACCAATTGTATTTACAAACCAAAACAAACCTTTCAATGTGTCTCTCACACACATTTGCTTTGGTTATGTTTTTGATATCCTTTTTAAGAAGTATGACTTCGGATTTCACCGTCTACAAAGGGTTTCAATCCTTTCAACACATAAGCCATAAACTGAACTTTCAAATTATTTGAAGAGATAAAATGGAGGGGGACTTCCTATAAAGCAATTTTCTTTCTCATCACTATTAAGATACAATGTTAATAGAAAAAGTACAGGGAAAATAAAGTCTTTGGAAAACAAGAAACAAAAACACTGTATGGAATTTTTAATATCTTAAAGCCATTTTTAAAGCCAGTGTAAAAATATTTCAAATTCTTATATATCAATTAATTATATTTGATAATCACATATCAAATAAGAATAACTTATGGGGAATTGCACAACCATTTCAAGATCATGAAAAAATAAGGACTTGTTTAAAAGCACTGTGTACTTAAAGGTATAGGAGTTCCATGAAATTTGAGAAGTTGAGCCATTAATAATCTCAAATATCTGATAAAAAATTAAGGACCACTAGAAATGTTTAATTCAATGCTTCAGAAACTATATTGTGGGCCCTTGTTTTCTTTTCTGCTTTTCTTTACTAGGTTAAAGTTTCTGAGAAAAGGCTTCTTCTATCTTCTTGTTTGCCACTATATCCTCTGAATCATACCAATTTCTGGATCATCGATGTGCAAGAAATATTTGTTAAATTAATGAAAGTGTAGATAAATAAATAGAAGTTTTTTAAAAAAAAACATTAGAATTGGTAATAACTTTCCATTCTAAATTGTAAAACGTGGATGATAACACCTTTTATCCTTAAACCATTTTCTCACTGAATAGTATATTAATTCTTTAATTCACTTGTTAAATTTATTGTTAATTAATGAAATTTAATTATTTAAAAACATATGTATCAGATTTTTCCCTTTGTGTGAGGATATGGATTTTTAAAAGCTTTTTATGCACGTGTTTCATTAATTTATTATCCATTAGACAGTAATAAAAATTGTCACTGCTATTAAACAATAAAGACTACAGCCCTGGCTGGTGTGGCTCAGTGCATTGACCACTGGCCTGCAAACCAAAGGGTCATCAGTTGGATTCCCAGTCAGGGCACGTGCCTGGGTTGTTGGTCAGGTCCCCAGTAGGGGGCACATGAAAGGCAAGCACATGTTGATGTTTTGCTTCCTCTCTTTGTCCCTCCCTTCCACTCTGTCTACAAATAAAATAAATAAAATCTGAAAAATAAAGACTATACTTTCAGGGATTATTTGTATAGTGCATTACTAAAAAACATAGTAAAAAGTTATATTTTTAACAAGCCAGTTGTGTAATTGTCTCATTAGTGGATTTCAGTTAGATGACGTATCAAAAGTAGTTTTAGAGCAATGCCTTTGAGATATAACCCCACAATTCCCTAGACTCTGTCCATTGTGGTTAAGTAGTTTTTCAATCTTTGAGAAGGTGACATAAAGTAACAGTGGCTTATTTTTATGTTATGTAAGTATATATATTTATGTAAAAATATTTACATATAATATGAATTTTTAAACTCCATTTTGGTTAATTCATTATAGTAATGAACACAGTAAATATCTTTTAATTCATCTAGAATCCAGAAGATGTGTCCAGAAAAGGAAAATCTAAGAAATCCTTCCTGTAAATAATTATCAAATAGTAAAACATCTTGTCATTTAAACATTTGATTAAATCTATAATTTTTTTATTAAAATCCTTTAATTTTTCATGCATGTAGGAGGCAGTATTTTATTGCTAACATGTGCTTTCATAAATCAGCCTGGATATTTATAGCAAGAGCCAAACATAAATGGACTCAATCTCCTTATGACACATTAGCAGAAAGAAAGAAAACAAAAAGGAAATTGTCAAGTATATTAAGTGTAACATGCAAGGCCACCTAAGACCACCTTTCTTTCATGCGGTGCAAAGTAGACGTAGATTTTGGGTCATAAGTCGTCAGTGAACTGTGCTTTCCACAAAAGTCTGCAGCACAGACCTCTTTCTGGAAGGGTAAGCATGCGTGAAGAAGTTGTTATCTAACTGCTTTCCTTGGGGTGATATAGATGACAGACTCAAATAACGTGACCAATTTTCTTCTACGGATATTAACATCAGTCTGTTTGCTTTCATTTATTTATTCATGGAATGGGAACTTGTCATTCATAATCTTGAGTTGTTTGTTCAGGCTATCCAATCAAGGGAGAAAAGAATTATGTCAAATCTGGAAGAATTTGATTTATGAGACATGAAAACTTAAAAGAAGAAAGCAAGCAGTCCAGTCATCCTGGCACTCTCTGTCATCAGCTATTGTGCCTCCTGCCATTGATTACATTAGCAAAAGCATTGTCTGTATGTGGGGTAAAATTGCATAGACCCACATAAAGACACACAGAAATGAATGCATGTAAAACATGATGACATTGAATAGCTTCTGTAGTCCAGTTAACAATATTGTACTAGTGTCAGTTTCCTGGTTTTGATATTGTTTTGCAGTTATATATATATACAGTTTTATATACATTACATTATATATAATATATACTTATACATTATATATAATATATAAAATGCATCATTGAGGAAGCTGGGTGAAGGAAACAGACTCTGTGAACTAGTTTTTCAGTTACTGTGAGTGTATAATTATTTCAAAATAAAAAGCTTAAAAATGCATCTAAAGAGAGAGAGAGCTTATTTTATGAAACTGGCTGTAGATCAAGAATCAGAAATATGACTTCTAGTCAAGATGGAGGGATAGGTAAACATTGCTCACCTCCTTGCACAACCACAGCAAAAATTACAACTGGACTCTAAAACAAATATCACCCCAAATCATCAGAAAATTGAGCTGTATGGAAGTCCATCAATCAAGGACTTAAAGAAGTCACATTCATCCAGATGGGTAGGAGGGGTGGAGATACATGGAGAGGTGTGGACACACAGAGATGTGGAATGGTTGGTCCTACACTCATGTGTGGTAGATAAAAATTGGGAACAATACCTTAGGACTGAGGAGTCCCAGCCCCACACCAGACCACCCAGCCCAGGGTTCCACTGCCAGGAGATATGTCCCCATAATTTCAGGGTGTAAAATCCAGTGGAGGTTGGGGTGGTGGAAGACACTGCAAGATTCTGAGGAGTCTTCTTTTCAAGGGCCCAGAATGGACTGAGGACTTATGAAGACTCACTGCCTCTGGGCTTCAGCACCAGGGCAGCAGCTGGAAGGGCACTAGTGCCATATGGGGAGAAACTGAAGTGTCTGGCATCAAGGAGAGTGCCAGGGGACAGCTTACTCCTGGATAAAACCCCAGAGGCCAAGCAGTGGCATTGACCCTTTCCAAGCCCTTCCCCACAAGGAGCCACAGAGTGGTGACACCATATGTGAGACTCCATCAACCTGATTCACGTGGGTTGCCCCACCCTGGTGATTACCTAAGGCTCTGCCCCATCCACTTACCCATGCACTTTTCTACAACAGGCCATGTTACTAAGACAGGGAGTCAAAGCAGCTCTACCTAATACATAGAAACAAACACAGGGAGGTTGCCAGGAAGAGGAGACAAAGAAATATGGCCCAAATGAAAGAACAGAAAAAATTTCAAGAAAAAGAACTAAATGAAACAGAGATAAGCAATCTATCAGATGCAGAGTTCAAAATACTGGCTATTAGGGTGCTCAAGGAACTCATTGGGTACTTCAACAGCATAAAAAGACCCAGGAGGAAATACAGGTTACAATAAGTGAAATAAAGAAAAATTTATAGAGAACCAATAGTGGAAGTGATGAAGCCAAGAATCAAATAAATGATTTGGAACAAGAAGAAGAAACAATCAGAACAGTAAAAAGAAAGAATAAAAAAAAAACAAGGATAAGCTAAGGAGCCTCTGGGACAACTTCATTGTACCAACATTTGAATCATAGGGGTGCGAGATGGAGAATGTAATGAGCAAGAAATTAAAAATTTACTTGAAAAAGTAATGAAAGAAAACTTTCCTAATATGGTAAAGGAAGTAGGCATATGAGTCCAGGAAGTACAGAGAGTCCCAGAGAATTTGGACCCAAAGAGGGCCACATCACACACATCATAATTAAAATGCCAAAGGTTAGAGATAAGGAGAGACTCTTAAAGCAGCAAGAGAAAAACAGAGACCTACAAAGGAGTTCCCAGCTGATTTCTCAAAAGAAACTTTGCAGGCTAGAAGGGGTTGACGAGAAGTATTTAAAGTGATGAAAAGCAAGCACCTACAACCAAGATTACTCTTTCCAGCAAAGCTATTATTTAGAATGGAAGGGCAAACAAGGTAAAGTTAAAGGAGGTCATCATCACTGAGCCATTATTACATTAAACGTCAAAGGGACTTACTTAAGGAAAAAAGGATCAAAACTATGCACGTTAAAATGGCAGCAAATTCACAACTAGCAACAACTGAATCTAAAAAACAAACTAAGCAAACAGAACGGGAACAAAATCATAGATATGGAGGTCATTTGGAAGGTTATCAGCTGGGAGGGGCAAGAGAGAGAATAGGGGAAGAGGTGCAGGAATTAAGAAGTATAAATTGGTAGGTAAAAAATACACAGGACATGTGAAGAACAGTACAAGAAATGGAGAAGCCAAAGAATTTATATGCGTGGCCCATGCACATGAACTAAGGGGGAGGATTGCTGGAAGGAATGGGAGATACTGGGTAGAAGGAGGCAAAAGGGGGAAAATTGGGACAACTGTAATAGCATAATCAATAAAATATATCAAAAAAGAATCAGAAATGTGTAAAACCTTGGGCAAGTCACTGAACTACAGGTCCATGCTTCACTCTTTCTAAAATGTAGTCTCTAGCAGGGGTGTGCAACCTTTTGGCAACTCTGGGCCACACTGGAAGAAGAATTGTCTTGGGCCACACATTAAATACACAAATACTAATGAAAACTGATGAGCAAAAAAAAAGGTTTTAAGTAAGTTTACAATTTTGTGTTGGCCCACATCCACAGCCATAGAGGGCCATATATGGTCTGCAGGCCACAGTCCAAACCACCCCTGGATTAAAAGCTTAGAGGGATGCTTTTAGTTCATAATTGAATTCTATTTCAAAAGGCAGAATTTGTGAACATTTTGTGGTTCAACAAACATATATCACATCATAAGTTTTCATAAAATAATTTTCTAAATGTAAACATATGAAACTAAATTATTAGAAACATATAACCATTCAAGTGAACAATATTTCATGAGATTTTACCATAATGGTTGTCTAAATAGATGAAAATATGTTAAAATATGATCGTTAAGATATATTTGCCTTTGTACTTTGCTAACATAGATAGCCTATTAATTTTTGGTCACACATTATTAAAACCACATGAGATAAGAGAAAATTAGCTAACCCAATTTTATTCTATATATACAAGTATGAGTCTAAAAGATATGTATGGCCTACAAAAAAACTTTGCATATTTTACAAAATTCAATGGTCTCAATATTAAATTTTTAGAATAAAAAATTTCCCAACATTTATTTTTGAAAGTCATTTTTAGAAACAATAACATTCAAAGCAGTTTAATGCGGCAACTTTAAAAAAAGTGGATTTATTGGGGTGACATTGGCTCACACAACCACACAGGTTTCGGCATACAACTCAATAAAACATCATCAGCCCCCTGCATCCTGTGCCCATACCCCCAAAGTCTATTTCTGTCTCTGCTCCTCCTCTCCCATTTGCCTACCACTACTACCCCCACCCCCTTTCCCTCTGGTTACACCACACTTGTCTAGGTCTATTTGTTATGTACATATATTTTTTTTGCTTAATCCTTTTGCCTTCTTCAGTCCAGCACCCCGTCCCCGCCCTCTGACAGTTGTCAGTCTGTTTCATGTATCCATGCCTCGGTTTCTATTTGGCTCATCAGTTTACTTTGTTTGTTAGATTCCACATATAAGTGAAATCATATGGTATTTGTCTTTCTTTGGCTGGTTTATTTCACTTAGCATAATAATCTCCAGGTCCATGCATGCTGTAGCAAAAGGTAAGATTTCCGTGTTTTTTTTTTTTAATTTTAGAGCTGAGTGGTACTCCACTATTTACATGTCCCACGGCTTTTTTCTCTACTTGTCTACTGATAGGCACTTCCCTATGTGCACTGTGTCACTTAATCCTCACTACAAAATAAGAAGTAAGTTTTACTATTCCCTGAAGAAATACATGCAAATAGAAGTTTTGTGACTAAGATCTCGCAGTTGCTAAGTGGTTAAGCTGAGAGAAGGCTTCTCCAACTTTAAATGTAGTGCTCTGTGTCACTTTGCCCCTGAGATCATAATTTAAGGATATAATTTGCCTTTTGCTGTGTAACTTTATTCAATATTTCAGCACTTATTGTCTACTGTCAACATGTGTCCCTGAATACCAAGAACTCTTAGCTTAGTGATAACCTTACCAATTTTCACTGTAACTTGGTTTTAAACTTTTGGTGCCTCTTATGAACATAGAATGAAGGCTAAGGTTCATATTCCAGTTTTTACGTATTGAGCTTTAAAAACTCAGGTTGATTTAATTTCCAGACAGGAGTAAAGCATGAGTGTTTAATTGTGTAGGTTTTGGAGACAACAGATTTAGAATGTATTCCAGCCAGATTTACTTAGTTAGGAATCTTTATTAAATCCTTTAAATATTAACTTCCTCATCTGTTATAGAAAGGATTGTATCACATTAAAACATTTTCTGTGAAAATTAAGTGAGATTAGTTCACTTAAAGACTTTACATCCTTACTGGTTTATGCTACTTACTGATAGCTGCAGTCATTGGTTTTTATTTTTATTTTATCTTTTAAAAGATTTTATTTTATATTTATTTTTAGAGAGAGGGGAAGGGAGGGAGAAAAAGAGGGAGAGAAACAGTGTGGGAGAGAAACATCACTGTGAGAGTGAAACCTCAGCCAGTTGTCTCCTGTATGCACCCCGAGTAGACAGTGTATCTGCAACCCAGGCGTATGCTCCCACTGGGAACGGAATGGGTGACCCTTTGCTTTGCGAGGTGATGCCCAACCAACTGGGCCACACTGGTCAGGGCTTGTTTTTATAATTTATAATGATGCATGGGTAGTTAGATGGAAATGTGCCCCACTGTATCTATTGTAATTTATCATAGACTTGAAACCAGCATATCATATTAATGAAATATTTTCAGTTTCCAAATCTTCAAGTCTTTAATTATGAAGTGAATTATAAATATACAGTTATTATTAATGGTATAATTTATGTAAAAAATATCTAGTGTTCATCTGAAATTCCATGTCTAGGTGATCCACAGATTTCTGACTATTTAAGGGCTCCCTTCATAGGTATAAAGTGAAATTATACCACAAAATGAGGGGTGTATTTGCATTACCGGCTTCTTTGTTTGTGAGCAGATGCCTACTGTCCTTAATTTGCCTTAATAAGATCTCCATACTATTAAATGGGATCCAACAGCATAAAACCAGTTAGAGAAAATTCATAAATGAATTTCAATAAGTTTGTTGTGAATATAGAGATGGCTCCAAAGAACATTTCTGATAACCTACAGGGTTCAGCTCTGCAATGTTATGTCTCAAAGCTGTCATCTGTATGAAATCCTACATTGCCATGTTATAAATGAATGTTATGTGTGTAACACATAGGAAAGAAGTAATTTTCTATAACATCTGAGTCTAAAATAGCAAAGTGACAAAGTCATAATATGTCTTATATTCACAAAATATATAGAAAAGTCAATATTACAATGATATTGATTCACCTTTTAAACAAAGTATAGATTTCTATAAATGGCATTCTATTCAACAGGAACTAAAGGTAAAGTGACATTCAAGGTCAATCACCTATTCCAGAACCAGTAATGAAAATAATCTGAATTTAAAAGAAGACTTCCATATAATCTTTCTCTTCCCCCCTCTCTTCTTCTCTCCTTCTCTGTGTGTGTTTCTGCTAAAAGGTTTGAAATTGTAAGTAGGTTTCTCTCTTGAATGAGAAGAACTGAAAGACCTGAAATGTTTGGTGATAGTTGCAGCTAATGACAGAATGGGAGTGAACAAGCAATTCAGCGCTTCTCTCACAATCCGGCACTTTTCACTGAGACTGTGAGTCTTCAGTGTGACCATTACAAGGCCAGTGACAAGAGGGAAACAAGCAATGTAAGATCATAAGCAATGTATATAGTTAAGAATTTTTGAATCAAGAAATGTGGTTTCTGTGGGTCATGGGAAATAACCATATAGTGCTATGTGAACTTCTGTGCATACCAAAATTGTTCTTTTTGGTATGCACATATAAATATTTTGGGGAGAAAACTCTAATATTTACTGGTTATATTAGTACACTTTATCATAATAACAGGGAAAATAACATTTTTTTGCAGATTTTATTTACAAAAAATGTTGGGTACAAACACTTTACATATTGAATTTAAATATTCTAGGAATTGTAAATTATGATAATGCCAGTTTACTGCAAAATAAACATTAATGTCATTTCACACCATACTTTGAAGCTAAACATAATTGCATGATTTGTTGGGTTTTCAGAGTTAAGAGAGCTACTAAAGAGCTACCTATGACATACATTTAAAAAGTGATAATAATATAGAATAAATACAAATATGAGAAAAGACCCTTTTATGGTGGGACGAACGGATATATTACTACTTAGAAAAGTTTCAAAAAAAAAAAAAAGAAAAGAAAAGTTTCAAGGAAAAATTACCAGCATAAAAACTCCTGAAAAATATTTGCCTGTTTTGGAAAGTATATATATCTCTTAAATATATCATGTCCTACTCATTCGGTAGCTGGGTGATGAAGAACAATAATATGTTTTCAACAAATGCTTCTAAGAGTTTTCTAAACACCAAAATTGATTTTCATTGAATTTAAAAAAATATTATCTATTTATTTTTAGAGAGAGGGGAAGGGAGGGAGAAAGGGAGGGAGAGGAACATCAATGTGGGGTTCCCTCTTATGTGCCCCCAGCTGGGGACCTGGCCTGCAATCCAGGCATGTGCCCTGACTGGGAATGGAACCAGTGACCCTTTGGTTTTCAGTCTGGCAATCAATCGACTGAGCCACACCAGCCAGGGCTGCATTGCATTTTTAACATGTATTTCCATTAAAATGTTTCATCTACTGGGGACAAGTACTTTATCCATTCTGATTGACATTACTAGAGTTTCTTAGAATTTATAAAAGAAAAGGCTAGTTAATATTATATTTTGCTCATATATTTAGAGGCACACATCTATAGACATTATCTAATATGTAAGAAAAAGGAAGAAGAGGTTCTACCATTTCTACTACCACTGAAAACCATGTATGGAATATTTGCAGTAGTAGGGGACTTTGATCGCTTTATAAGTTGAAATATAAGTGATTAGAGAAATGTTAGGCCAGACCATTGAGATATAAAAAACTATAAAGAACTTATTACAAATGTTATTGCTTCAACTACTTAACTTATTCCACCCAAAAACGTTAATAGCTAACACGGAACTGTGGCTCTCAAACTTCGACAGTGTGCGGGGAAAGAACTCACATTTGTCTAAAACATCGCTCCACTCATATTCTCACTTTTCATTTCCTGGTGGGAGGATTAGGATATTGTTCCTTCAACAAAAATTTAACACTCTCACTTCCTTCTTGCAGGCACTGCCTATTTCTTCTATCCTGTTCTTATTTTTTCCATATTATTTTTATTATATTTGTCCCAATTACTTCTTTTTAATATGCTACATATTTAACTTATTGTTTTTTACTTTCTGCCTTTCTTATTATCTAGAATGTAAGCTCCAATGCCAGGGACCTTTATCCGTTTTTGTTAATTGATGCATTCCAAATATCTAGAAGATTCCTGATTCATTATAATCACGTAATATCTATTAACTATTTGAGGTGCAACAATGCTTTTATTGATGTCATTAAAGCTGTAAACTAAATTACTCTTTGCATCACGACATATGTTTGGTTTATTAAATAATAGCCAACAAATTGAATTTTTAGCAGGGTGCCTTACTACTAATAATGTAAAGCCTTCTTGTCTGTTCTCCTACAGCCTCTTCTCACCTTCTCCACAGAGGTAGCCCCTAAATGTTTTTTTCTTCACTGATTTCTACCTAACACAATCTCTCTGCTATTCACTCATCCTCTCTCCAGACCTATCTGAATTCTCCTTTGCACCACACTCTACCCTCTTAGTTCGTAAATGTCCTAAAGAGGGGGTTCCTAGAGTTCCCTTCCCTGACCTTGCATCTCTAAAAATATCGGTTTATGAATTGAATAGTCAAGTAAAAAAATTCACTTTTCTGGAGGATTTGAAATGGTGTAGGAACACTGCTATGATGTTGATTTAATTTTTGTATGGCTTTATTTAGAGGCAGAATATTTCATTCTTTCTTTAAAACAGCTATTTCAATCCCTAATTCTGCTCTTCTGCTGTTTCAAACACTAGATGTCTCTCTACTGCTAGCCTCACTTTGCTACTTGGGCTAGTCCAGCCTACAGTTATGCTGCATTCCAGAGCAAGGAGACATTTATTTACTCTGGGGAGACAGGGCATCTTCTATAATGTGTATTTTTTTTTTGATGGGATGTGTCCACGTGAAGGCAATTTATTTATGGCCGTTTCTGATTTATAGATGTGACTGATAATACTATTTTACATTTGTAAAATAGTAGAAAGACTATAGAATCCTTTCACATGTATTATTTCATTTTATCCTCACAGCAATCTTGTAAGCCAGGTATTATTGTCTCTAACCTTACAGTTGAAGAAACTGAGGCTCACAAGTGTTACAGAACACCTATAAGTTGACATAGTAACTAGTGACTGACCCCATACATTCATTCGCTGATTTTCTGATCGTAAATCCATTGCTCTTTTCTCTGCATAAGACTGCCTCTGCCTAAATGAGTACCTTTAGATAATTCATTATTACATATATACTATGAGGTGGTGTGGGTCAAGTACATCCTTCCATACATGGTAAATGTGGACACACGAAATATAACCTGG
>PVKM010005226.1:0-14774 GCA_004027735.1 Carollia perspicillata
GGGGAGGGGAGGGGAGGGGAGGGGAGGAAAACTAAAGAAAAGAAAAGAAAAAGAAAAGAAAAGAAAAGAAAAGAAAAGAAAAGAGAAAAAAGGAAAAGAAGAGATTTTCCTTGGTAGCTTTGGCCTAAGAGTGGAGGGTGTATTGTGTCCATTAAATAGGAAACCAAGGATTGTTTGAACAAATAATATGACTGCTCTATAAAATGACTGATGGTCTTTGCAAAAGCCCAGACTGGTTTCATCTTTCTTAAGATTTTTATCACTAATTTGTTCTTGGGTGTAGTCACTAAGGCCAGCAGAGGTAACTAGTGTTTGATGTATGATGCTTGAGCCACTTTTGTCAGACTGAATTTATTTTAAGCTGCACTCATATTAGTATTCTTATATGTATATGCTCTTGGGCTTTAGTTTTTTCTTGTTTCTAGTGATGGCTCAAACATACATGAAAATTATAACACTACCTTCTAAAGCTCTACAAAAATAGCATATATCTGCTTCATTATAAGGGGTACCTTTCCACTGTTGATAAATAACTGACTATAGAACAAGCACCTGACTATAAGAACTTAGTCTTTGTTACCTTATTTGCACAGCTTACAACATATCCCTTACCTTCTAGTATATATTATCCATTTCAATTCAATACATATTTTAAAATCTGCAGCCAGCCACAGAAGTTCTCTTCAAGTTGAAAGAAAATTTCAAGGGGGGAGAGGTTTGGAAAAACACATTTAATGTATTCTATTGAAAAGGGACCATTCTAAATGGTTTCTGAGCACTTTAGCATCTCCCTTCACACTGCAAATCAGCTTAGATATCTTAATCAGTGGCTAGAAACATATCCTTATCAGTAACATATTCATGAAAGATGGTATGTGTATGAGCTAAAAAATGTTTGGCAGAGACCCAGGAATAAAAAAGAAAGAATATGGTAAAGAGTTGATGAAATAGCTTTGTTTCTACCCTATTCATTTTGGAGATTTTCTATCATTTCTGTTTGTTCTATTTGGAAGGGTAATAGACAAACAAACAGAATGTCACATTTCTATGATTTGAGTTCATCTATATATAGATACACAAACTGTACAGTGAAGCAGGATGAAAGCACATCTATATACAGTGGTGGCTACAAGTAGATATATGCATTCTCATCTCTCTAAGTTTTCTTATTCAGGGTATTATCTTATGCAAAGTTTAGTGCTCTTCTGTTTTAAAATCTAAGCATTGTCTAAACACTATTTCACAAAATCAAGAGTAGATCTTGACAATTAATTTCTACAATCAATGGCCTTCTCAAACTGGGTAGCTCCCCTCGGAACTTAGGAGCCACAACAGCAGACTGTGTGCGTGAAAGAGCAAGACAATTCATTAGCTGATTCTGCAGCAACTCAGAGTGGTGGGGGATGTCAGCCCCTGCGCTGGTGCTTCAATACTAATGAGAGTCATTGCATATTCATAACCCCAAATACAGTCAGCTTCTTGTAAAAAGTTTTGTCACCCAGGCTTCATGGCAAGAGCAAAGCACTGCACAATTCGCATCATGGCACTTCCGCCAAGTGAGCGCAAGAGCAAGATTGATTGTTTTTCAACGTACCCTGACGGGAACTAAAAGATGCTGCCCCTAGGGTCTTAAAACTCTGCTTAGTTTGATTGCAAAGCCCCAAAAAATCAAAGAAACAAAAAAGGAGGCAGTGGTGCTGAATGTGTATGTCTATTACACACACATATACACCATACATAAATATATATGTAAAAAATATTTCAAATAAGGAAATTGGCTTATTGAATACCCACAGTAATTACCTGTTAGGAATGTAAAGCCACTCACATCAATTCTTACCATATTGAAAGAATAACTGTGTGGCCCAGTAAACCTGTTCTCACATTGCAGAAATACCACAGAGCATCTTAATAGCAACAGATTTCTAAAATTGTCTGAAGTATCCCGTCATTACCAATACCAAAGCTTAGGGAACTGAACCTGTCAGCTCTGCCAAATCAATAGTTACCTGGAATCCAATTTCTCAGGCAGCTTTTCATGTTGTGGTCAATGCCTCCCTTGCTTTATCATCATCATCACCATTATGATTAGTTTCCAAAAGTAAGCCGGTTGGTGTGTTTGCCAAGAAATCCTGAGGGGCCAGCACTGTACCATTTGACCCCAAAACACCTGTCTGTTTTGGGTAGCTACCAGCATCCCCTGGAGTCAGAGAAAGGAAATGTTTGTTTCAGCACCCACTTTGAAAAAGCCTTGAGCATTTTTTCACTTGTAATGATGTCTTCAGCTAGAACACCAGATCTCTTCCACATTTTCCTGACAGGCATACAGTCTATAAACTACCCATAAAATTAAATACAACAGGACAGTGAAAGAAAAGTTTCTAAATTTGATCACAGTTGAGTTGTTAAAAGTTATTTCCAGATGCATAACATGTATAAAATATCTGCATAGTTAAAAATAAATCAGGAATATTGGGAGGATGGCAGGGAATAGATGATGAGGTGTTGTGGGGGAAGGGACTCACCAAACTGTTTTATATCTTAGTCACAGACACACAAGCTTCGAAAATAGAAGGATTTGTGTTTATGATTGATTGAGGTAACTGATTATCCACAGATATTTTAAGTGTTGAGACATTAAATTGTCAGCTCTATCAGTTTGATTGCAGTAAAACATGAAAACATTGACTTTTGTCTAGTTAGAGAAATTTATTTTTCCCAGAATGACAATCCTTTAAGTAGAAGCCAGGCAGCTTGCCAGATTTCTATGTCATACACTGAAGTTTGCAAATGTAACCCATATTTTCAAGTGTTTTTCAAGGTTCAATGAATGGTGTATAGGTCTTTTGCAAATAGTCTTATAATAAACAGATTCCTGCATTATGCTTCATTCTTTAAGCCTGAAAAAAAGTTATTTATTTGTTTAGAAGAAAAAACATATTGTACCTTTGTTTTCATGAAGAATATATTATCAGTACTCTTCAGTTACTTAAAGTATCTCTCAAAAATAAAATAACCCTTCTTGGGACCACCACTCCTGAACAAGTTTCATTAATATGTTTTATAAGCCTGAAATAAATGTCAGTAGGCTGACAGCTTTCAAAAGTCTTTGTTCCCAAATGAGTGATTTGTCTGATATTTTGTAAGATACTGTATTCCAGCCTAAAGTGAAGCCGTTACAATCAAGTAAATTCTACTAAAATTTGATTGCTATCATACCAGCTTTGAATTCTAGATCCTTGCATGCACTATACATGTACACATTATTTCATTTTTTTAAAAATACATCTTATTTGTTATTATTGCTTGTCAGAAAAACTGTGACTTTCATTGGGCAGAGCTGTGGTTCCAGTGTTTAAAACCTAATCTATTATAAGAATATAAAATGTCAGATATTATATATAGTCAATCTTTTTAATAAAATCTGTGACTGGGAACTCATCACTGGGTCTGATAATTTAAATGAAAACACCAATCAAAAGATAGACATGGCCATTTATTCTACTAAAACACTAATATCTCTACATTTGCTGCATATTTTTAAGCATTTATATGATCATTAAAATACAGTATGTTCTAAAGACAAGCAGATCATTGAGCACTCCATGTCTGAGTTCTGCAGATAGCAGCAGACAATATGTAGAAAAAGAGGGTACCTGAGGAGGCAGACAGGCTGCACCAACTAAAATAACACTTCTTCCTGACTCCTTTTGAGAACCACCTTTGTCCTGGGACACTGGATCTGGTTCCTTTCTCATGTTTTACAGAGTGATAACTATTATAAGTGGTCATTAAATTTCCCATTCTCCTACCCTTTTGTTCCAATTACCACTGGTACTTTCTGGTTGTTCTGTGGCAGAGCTTTACAAAGTTTTCTGTCTGTGTATTGCCTACAATTACAGTTCTTTTGTCAACATGCTTTCCTCCTTGATTTAGTTCTACCTACTTTCACACCATGTCTACAAATGCTAAAATTACAAACTCTTTGCTATTTAATATTTTTTATTTTTAATCTATATTTTCCTAATCTCTAAGAAAGGATAATTTTCATAGCAATTGTGCATTTTACTCCTATATCATCTTTGTCCATGAGAAGTCATTTTTCATTTATTTCCCAAACTGCCAAGAAACCATATGCTCTGTACATACAATCATCGGTACATTGCGCGCAGTATGGCTCTTCTTCTACTTGATATATGCATTATTTGATTTTAATGAAGTTTATTTTCATTCTTTATCTACTCTCTACACCATTACTACCTATATAACTTCTGATATATTGTGGCAGTTCTGAAAACAATGTTCTTTCATGTCTTATATACTAATTTCCTCACTTTTGTTATATCTCATCACTTATATGATTTTAGTATTTAGTTCACAAATTAGATAAAAAAAGGATGACTTATTTTTCCCCCATTGTTGTTTATTTTTCCCTTTTAGGACACTAGAATTCCCTTGTAGCCAAAATAAATCTATATGCTATTCACATGCTTATAATAATTTTATAATTTCAGTATTCTGCAATGTTTTGTAGACCTTCAAATTTTGTTGTTCTTGGAGTACTATACTACATAAAGATTGTGTCCTTAACTCTAGAAAACACAGGGAAATGACACCTCACTCAAGCTGGGTTCCTCTCTTACATTTTCAGTGCCACTTCCAAAAGTATATAGATAGCATTGACCTAGTGCAATTGCTGAGGTGGCCAAAGTATGATGCTTTTAACATTGTTTCTTTGACTGCTCTCTTGTCAGTCCTGCCCAAATTTTTGTCATCATCTGTCCTCTTTTAAAGTTCACTATCACTTTGTCATTCTAATGATAGTAACCACCCTTACCATGATTATAAACTTACATTTCCACACTTTACTCCTTTCTCTGCCTCATTCCAACCACACAAGTAAACCTAAATGAAATGTAAGTTTTCCACAGCTACCTAGATAAATTTCTTCATACTACCTACAGGCAGTGTCCTCTTAGAATTTCAAGAACCCTGTGTCCAAAAATAGACTTTGCCCTAATGCCAATTTTTTCCCACATGTTCTTTTAAGAGTATATCAGTATTTACCAACTATATCTGCAGATTAGTAACATGTAAAAGAATAGCTGTTCTTTCCTTACAGTTAGTAAAATATAAGATATCTCCTTCCCTATATAAAACAATTATTATTTGTAAAACTATGGGCTCTCTCACATTTCTTTGCTAGAAGCAACAATCACTTCAGTTCAGTGATTTTCAAATTGTATTCGGGGCACAGAAGGGGTCCATTTTAGAAGAACATGAGTGAAGGTGGGGATATCACATAGATGGTACTCCAGCACATCATCAGGTTTTTTTATAGCTTTTTATTTTGGAATAATTTTAAACTTACAAAAAAGTTGTAAGTTTAGTATAAAGAAGTCCTGTATGTACTTGATTCAGATTTTCAACATTTTGCCACAACTGCTTTATCATTCTTTCCTACCACCCCGCCTCCTCTTTTTCTTCCTCTTCTTTCTCTTTCTATGTATCTTTCATTTTCTAAATCGATTGAAAGTTAAAAACGCCATGTTCCATTACCTCTAAATACGTCAATAAGGATTTCCCAAGAAAAAGGATATCCACTTACATTATCACAGAAGAGTAATTGAAATCAGGAAATTTAATATTGATATAACACTATTATCTGATC
Organism: Carollia perspicillata; assembly: GCA_004027735.1. Classification (NCBI taxonomy): domain Eukaryota; kingdom Metazoa; phylum Chordata; class Mammalia; order Chiroptera; family Phyllostomidae; genus Carollia; species Carollia perspicillata. The sequence continues at coordinate 5,672 of PVKM010005226.1, forward strand.
TAATAGAATTTATTTAAATTTTGCTAATTGTTCCCAAAATGCCCTTTATGGCAATTTTTGTTTTTCTCATCCAGAATCAGTCTTTCTTTGTCTGTCATAACATTAATATTTATGAATACCAGCAATTTCCTTTGTAAAAAATCTTCAATTTGAGTTTGTCTAATATGTTCTGATAAGTAGACTTAGGTTATGTATTTTTGGCAACTATACCATGTAAACAATGTTGTGTTCTTGGGGTATTGCATCAGGAGGCACATGATATTGGTTTGTCCAATTATTGACAATATTAACTTTGATTAATTACTTAAATACTTAAGGTGGTATTTACCATGTTACTACACAGTAAAGTTTCTGTTTTTCCTTTGTAATTAAAGAGTAACTCATGGAGAGATATTTTTAAGACTGTAAATATCCTAGTCCTCAACAGATTTTCACTGATGGGTTTTAGCTTCCACTGATGATTCTTGTCTAATAGTTAAAATAGTTGCAAAATGGTTATATTCTAACACTACCATTCCTTTTACATTTATTAGCTGATGTTCTCCTCTATTATATTTGTGTGTTATAAGTGTGGACTCATGGATTTCTTTTCATTTAATGAATTAAAACTTATTAATCACTACTGATATTGAGTTATACAAAGTTTTTATATATTCTGGAAATTAACCCCTAATCAGATATATCATTGGCAAATATGTTCTCCCATATAGTAGGTCCCTTTTCATTTTGTTGATGGTTTCCTTTCCTGCGCAAAAGTTTTTTATTTGATGCAATCCCATTTATTTTTTTTCTTTGTTTCCTTTGCTCTAGGAGATATATCAGCAAATACATTGCTATTAAAGATGTCTGAGATTTTACTGCCTATGTTTTCTTCTAGGATTTTTATGGTTTCACAACTTACATTTCAGTTAACCATTTTCAGTTTACTCTTGTGCATGGTATAAGTTGGTGGTCTAGTTTCATTTTGTTTTGTTTTGTTTTTTGCATGTACCTGTCCAATTGTCCCAACACCATTATTGAATAGATTGTGTTTACTCCATTGTATACTCTTACTTCCTTTGTAAACTATTAATTGACCATAAAGCCATGGGCTTATTCCTGGGCTCTCTGTTCTGTTGCACTGACCAATATGCCTGTTTTTATGCCAGCCAGTACCTGGATGTTTTTATTTCAATGGCCTTGTAATATAATTTGACATCAGGTATTATGATACTTTCAACTTGGTTCACTTTTTATACAGCCACATAGTATTCCATTGTGTGAATGGACAACAGCTTTTTTATTCATTCACCTACTGATGGACATGTGTGCTGTTTCCAGATCTTGGCTATTATAAATAACACTGCAAAACATAGGGGTTCAAGTATTCTTTCAAATTAGTGTTTCGGGATTCTTAGGATATACTCCCAGGGATGAAATCCCTGGGTTTTTCCATTTTTAGTTGTTTTTTTTTTTTAATTGAGGAAACTCCATACTGTTTTCCACAGTAGCTTCACCCAGTCTACATTCCCACCAACAATGCACAAGGGCTCCTTTTTCTCCACAATCTCCCCAGTAGTTGTTGTTTGTTGATTTATTGATGGTAGCCATTCTGGCAGGTGTGAGGTGATATCTCAGTGTGGTTTTAATTTGCATTTCTCTGCTAATCAGTGACATTGAGCATTTTTTCATATGTCTATTAGCCATCTGTATGTCTTCTTTGGAGAAGTGTCTACAATGGAATAACTACCTGGCCATAAAAAAGAAGGAAATTTGACCACTTGTAACAGCATGGATGGACTTGGAGATTATTTTGCTATGTGAAATTAGCCAGTCAGAAATACAAATACCATATAATCTCACTTATATGTGAAATCTAATGAACAGAATAAAATGATAAACAAAATAAAAACAAAGGCATGGATATATGTAACAGATTGACAGACAGCAGAGGGGAAAGCAATGGGGAGACTAGATGAAACAAGGTGAAGGAATTAGCCAAAGAACATAAATGCATGACACATAGACACCGACAACAGTGTGGTGATGGCCAGAGGGAAGGAGGGATGAGGGAGTGGTGGAAGTGAGCAAAGATGGAGGATGGGGACATCTGTGATAGTATTAATAATAACAATAAAATTAAAAAGGAAAACTTATTAATCTCATTATTTAGAAGCTCAAATTGTCTCAGACTTGGCCAATAGGAACCCCTTTAATCTGGCTACTGTGGGTTTTTTTTGACATGTTCCCATCATTTTTTAAGCTGAAACATAACTTTTTTTTTTCATTTTTATTTGGAAGTTGTTTCCAAATAATGCTCTTAAAAGTTTGAAGCCCACAACTAATGAAATTGAAGCAGTAATCAAAGAACTCCCAGCAAACAAATGTCCTGAAGCAGGTAGCTCCATAGGCAAATTTTAGCAAACAATTAAAGAAGAACGAATACCTATCCTTTTCAAACTATTCCATAATATTCAAGAGGAGAAAACACTTTTCCTAATTCTAAAACCAGTTAAAGACACTACAAAGAGAAAGTTATAGGCTAATATCCCTGATGAACATAACGCAAAAATCCTCTAAAAATATTAGCAAATTGGATTCAGCAATACATTAACAAGATCATCGGGGATTGATTCTGGGGACACAGTGTTGGTACAATATCTGCAAATTGATAAGCATGATACACCACATAAACAAAATGAAGGATAAAAATCACATGATCACATTAATAGATGCAGAAAAAGTATTTCATGAAATACAGCATCCATTTTTTATAAAAACTCTCAGCAAAGTGGGAATAGAGGGAATATACCTCAATATAATAAAGGCCATATATGACAAAACCTCAGCCAACATCATACTCAATGGACAGAATAGAGAGCCCAGAAGTAAACCCACACATATATAGTCATTTAATATTTGACAAAGGAGGCAAGAACATATAATGGAATAAAAACAATATATTCAATAAGTGGTATTGAAAAAACCAGACTGATACAAAAAGAAAAGAAAAGAAACTAGACCACCTCCCTATACCATACACAAGAAAATATTCACCCTGGCCTGGCTCAGTTGATTGAAGAATCAACCCATACATCAAAAGGTCGCAGGTTTGATCCCCAGTCAGGACATACTTAGGTTGCAAGTTAGATCCCTGGTCAGGGCTTATGGGAGGCAACCAATCAATGTTTCTATTTTACATCGATTATTTTTTTCTCTCTGTCTCCCTCTTCTTTTCTCTCCCTTCTTCTCACTCTAAAACCAATAAACATGTCCTGATGTGAGGATTAAGAAAGAAAGCATAAACTCAAAATGGATTAAAGACTTAAATGTAAGTCACAAAACTGAAAAGTCCTAGAAGAAAACATAGGCAGTAAAATCTCTGACATTTCTTATAGCAATATTTTTTTCTGATATATATCCCTGGGAAAGGAAAACAAAGGAAAGAAATAAACAAATGGGACTCCAGCAAATAAAAAGTTTTTGCACAGCAAAGAAACCCATCAGCAAAAATGAAAATACAACCCACTATATGAGAGAACATATTTGCCAATGATACATCTGATAAGGAGTAATTTCCAGGATGAAAAAAGAACTAATACAACTCAACACCAGAAAAAAAAATCTAATTAGAAAATAAGCAAAGGACCCAAAGAGATACTTCTCCAAAGAGGACATACAGATGGCCAACAGACATATGAAAAGATGCTCAAAGTCACTAATCATTATAGAAATGAAAATTAAAACCACATTGAGATATCACCCCACACTGATCAGAATAGCATCATCAATAAATCAACAAACAACAAGTGCTGGAGAGACTGTGAAGAAAAAGGAACCCTCATGTACTGTTGATGGGAATGCAGACTGATGCAAACACTTTGGGAAACAGTGTGGAATTTTCTCAAAAACAACTAAAAATTGAACTGCCTTATGACCCAGTGATTTCATCTCTGGGAGTAGTATATTCCAAGAATCCTGAAACACTAATTTGAAAGAATACATGCACCCCTGTGTTCATTGCAGTTTTATTTACAACGGCCAACATTTGGAAGCACCCCAAGCACCCATCAGTAGATAGTGGATAAAAAAGCCATGGCACATTAACACAATGGAATACTACCTGACCATAAAAAAGGAAATTTTAACTTCTGCAACAGTGTGGATGGCCCTGGAGAGTACTATGCTAGGTGAAAAAGCCAGTCAGAGGAAGACAAATACCATACTATTTCACTTATATGTGGAATCTAATGAACAAAATAAACTAACAAAATAGAAACAGACTTGAAATAGAAACAGACTCATAAAATAGAATGACAGCTATCAGAGGGGACATGGTCTGTGGGGTTGGATGATAAAGATGAAGGGATTAAGAAAAAATAAATAAATAACCAAAACAGGCAGACAACAGTATGGTGATTGCCAGAAGTGGAAGAGGGCAAAGGAGGATACATGATGGTCTAAAGAGACCTGACTTTGGGTGGTGGGTACACAATGCAGTCTGCAGATGATGTGTTATAGAGTTACACACTTGAAACTTGTATGGCTTTATTAACCAATGTAGCCCAATAAATTCAATTTTTAAAAAAGTACTACCCAACATTCAGAGGAATTAAGTAAACAGACTTCAAGTCATGTGGATCTTGTGAAAAAAAATGATATATAAAAATAAATAAAAGTTTGAAACCCACTTTGAAAAAAGCAAACACTTTTTTCTCCAATTTTCCTTATTTTGAGATGGGTTTGTATAAAAGTACTAGAATATAGAGAAGACTGAGAAAAAAATGTTGGTAATCCATTTGTTTCTGTGTCCAGGCTGGCCAACATGTATCTCCAACCTGCCAGATATGCTTTTGTGCATCCTCTGTGTCTTTTGCCTGGGAACTTCCCCATGCACCTGCAGGGCTCACTCCCTAATCTCCAAGTCATAGCTCAAACCGGCTCTTCTCAGCGAGGCATTCCCAGACCACCTTATTATATTTAAAGCACTGCTTGAAAACCCTTTTGATAATAACCTCATTCCCAAAGCTTCATTTCAAAGCAAGATATAAAATGATAATAAGTTCAACCCATGAATGGCAAGTCAGAAAAATGACCTTAACCCTTACTGCCTTATGTTCCTATAGTGGATTGATAAACTTTCTAATGTGTTTTTGCTGGTGCACACATAGTACTTCCGGGTAATGGAAACAAAGTAGATGTTACCCACTCTGCTGCTTCTGCCTTCTTTGATTCTTTATTCAATCCACTTCCTTATTTCACACAGCAATTTGCTATATGATCTTGGAGTAATAATTTAAAACCTGCTGAGCCTCAGCCTCCTGTTTGCTGTGAGTAATAATTAAATAACAATGCAACGTGCCTATAACATTACCCACTATGCTGGTGATGTTCAATAAATGGTAACTATACTTTTTGGTAAGGTGTTAACAAACTGCAGCCAGAAGTGGGTTCCTAGGGGAAAAATAATAACAGGCAGATAAATTGGAAATAAAGGAGTAACAGTGCCTGTTTGATAGATGACATGATTATGTATTATTATTACTATGTAAAGAAATCTACAAAAAGCAAGCAAGCAAACAAAAATCTACCAGAACTAAATGAGTTTAGCAAGGTCCTAGGATTCAAAATTAATTTGCAGAGAGATCCAAGATGGCGGAGGATTAAGTAGAAGCTACACTACCTCCTCCCAGGACCAATCTGAAATAACAACTAAATTGTACAGAACTCATCCTTAATAGCCAACTGAACACTAGCTGGAAAGTAGCCTTATAACTACAGACAAACAAAAGAAACCACTTCAGCACAACGAGACTGGTAAGGAGCGCATAGGATGCAAGAAAGGGCTGGCTGGGCTCATGTAGGCAGCAGCTGAAGTTCTGGGGGCAATATTTCAGCAGCTAGGGGATTTCCCTTGAGAAGTGTGGGCCTAAACCCCAAGCTGTGTTCCCCATCCTACAGCACCAGCACCAGAAAGAAACCCAGATAACATCCAGCTATGAAAAGCAACAGCATTTCTGTCCACCAAGGAGAGGCAACCCGAGACAGAGAGCTTCTTAAAGGGCCAACATACAAAATTTTGTTTGCAGCCACTTACCCTGGCCTCCATCCAGCAGAGAGATGGCAGAGTGGACTAGAGATGCTTGAGGAGAGTCTGGGGTTGGTGTCTCTGGGGAAAGAAGTAATGGAACAGCTGCCGGATCCCTGTGCTGAGCCATTTCCCATACTGCAGAAGCCATGTTTCTCAAGCAGAGCACTCCTCTCCAAATAGCATCAGCCTAAGGAGAAGCAATAGCCCTATCTGCAGGAATTACTCTGCTCCACCCAGTAGAGCTTGAGCCAGGCTGCTCTACTAGCTTGAGGCTATATTGTTGATTAGTTTAACAACTAGATGGATCTTAGGGATAAATAAGAGACTTCAGCTGATCCTTTTTCCAAGCCTTGTGCTTATAAAAGCCTGCCTTGGTGTGTAGGCTCATTCTTTCTGCCCACAAACAGGCACAGCAGAGGGAACCATAGGCTGTGGGTCACTGATAGCTTCAATGATAGCTTCAAACAGATTGACCAGGGCCAGTCACAAGCAGCACCAGAGTCTTTGCAGATCTATCAAATACACAGAAACAAATACGAAGAAGCAGACCCCAAATGAAAGAACAAGAGAATTCTCCAGAAGAAGATCTAGATGAAATGGAGACAAGCTGTTTATCAGATAGAGAGTTTAGAGTAATGATTATACTCAAGATTTCATACTCAACAGCATGAAAAAGACATCGAAACTATTAAAAAGGACCAGTAAGAAATAAAGAATGCAATATCTGAACTAATAACACACTGAAAGGAATAAACAGTAGGTTAGATGAAGCACAGGTTCAAGTCAGTGATTTGGAAAATAAGGGGGGGGGGGAGCGCTTGCCTCTTGCAGGCAGAGCAGCAACAAGTAAAAGAATTTTGAAAATAAGAAAACCTTAAGAAACATTTTGGACAACATGAGGCATAAGAACATCCACATCATGGGAATACCAAAAGGAGAAGAGAACAAGCAAGGGATCGAGAACCAATTTGAAGAAATAATGAATACAAACTTCCCTTATCTGGTAAACGAAAAAGACAAACAAGCCCAGGAAGCTCAGAGAGTCCCAAAAAGATGGACTCAAAGAGGCCTGCACTGAGATACATCATAATTAAAATGACAAGGCTTAAAGACAGGGAGAAAATCCTAAAAGCCCCAAGAGAAAACCAGGTAGTTAAATATAAGAGAGTACCAATTAGACTGGCATCTGACTTCTCAGTGGAAGCACATCAGTCCAGAAAGGATTGGCATGAAATATTCAAGGTGATGAAAAACAAGAACCTACAAGTCTACTTTACCTGTCAAGGTTATCATTTAAAACTGAAGGAGAAATAAGGAGCTTCCCAGACAAGAAAAAAATTAAGTTTGTTATCACCAAACAAGTACTGCAACAAATATTAGAGGGCTTGCTTTAAGAAGAAGAAAAAAAGAAAAGAAAAGAAAGAGGAAAATAGTCTAACAATAAAATGGCACTAAATATGTATCTATCAGTAGCCACCTTAAGTTTAAATGGCTTAAATGCTTCTACCAAAAGACATAGGGTAGCTGAGTGGGTAAGAAAACAAGACCCATTTATATGCTGCCTCCAAGAGACACATCTCAGATGAAAAGATACACACAGACTAAAAGTAAAGGGATGGAAAAAAGATATATCATGCAAATGGAAAGGAAATAAAAGCTGGGGTAGCAATACTTTTATCTGACAAAATAGACTTTAAAACCAAGGCTATAGTAAAAGACAATAAGGACACTACATAATGATAAAGCTAACAATCCAACAAGAAGATATAACCCTAGTCAACATTTTACTAGGAGTACCTAAATATGTGAAGCACCTAACATAGGGGCACCTAAATATGTGAAGCAAATCTTGATGGACAAAAGAGGGAGAGATTGACAGAAATACAGTGATAGGGATTTTAACACCTCATTGATTTCAATGGATTAATCTTCTAGACAGAAAACCAAAAAGGAGATAGCAACCTTAAACAACACACTAGATCAAATCTATTTAATTGATATCTTCAGAGCATTTCACCTCAAAGAAGCAGAATGTACATACTTTTCAAGTGCACATGGAACATTTTCTAGAACAGATCACATGTTAGGTCACAAAACAAGTCTCAATAAATTTAAAAAGACTGAAATCATATCAAGCATCTTCTCTGACCACAATGTTATGAAACTAGGAGAACACTGAAAAAATTCAAAGACATGGAAGCTAAATATCATGTTATTAAGCAATGAATGGGTCAACAAGATGAAGGAAGAAATCAAAAGGTACCCTAACAAATGTAAATTAGGACACAACCATCCAAAATCTATGGGGCACTGGGGAAGCAATTCTAAGAGGGAAATTCATAGCATTACAGGTCTATCTCAAAAAATAAGAAAAAGCACAAATAAACCATCTAATGTTATACTTAAAGAAACATGAAAAAGAGCAACAAAGCCCAAAGTGAATAGAATGAAGGAAATAATAAATATCAAAAGAAATAAATGAAATAGAGTCTAAAAATATATTAAAAGATCAATCAGTCCAAGAGCTGGTTCTTTGAAAAGATAAATAAGATTGACAAGTCTTTAACCAGACTCATTAAGAAAAAAAACAGGACACAAATAATTAAAATCAGAAGTGAAAGACGATAAATAACAACTGGCACCAAAGATATACAAAAGATTATAAGAAAATATTATGAAAAACTACATGCCAACAAACTGGACAACCTGGACAAAAAGGATAAATTCCTAAAAACATACAATCCTCCAAAAGTAAATCAGGAAGAATCAGAGAATCAGAATAGACAGATTATAACTATTGAAACTGAAGTAGTAATAAAAAAATTCCCAACAAATAAAAGCCCTGAATTTTACCAAACAATTTGAAAACTAACAGCTCTCCTTCTCAAACTATTTTATAAAATTCAAAAGAAGGGGAGGCTCCCAAACTCATTTTATAAGGCCAGTATTATCCTAATTTCAAACCAGGTAAAGATACTACAAAGAAAGAAAACTATAGGCCAATATCCCTGGTGAACATAAACACTAAAATTC